>CABHPP010148211.1:28700-40299 GCA_902168425.1 Peromyscus attwateri | reverse complement strand
TCCTTCCTTCCTTCCTTCTTTTCTTTCTCTTTCTTTCTTTCTTTCTTTCTTTCTTTCTTTCTTTCTTTCTTTCTTTCTTTCTTCCTTTCTTACTTCATTGCTGGTTGTATAGCTAGGTGGATGGCTCCTGATGTCCTCTTCTCCTTTGCTTGTTCCTTCTTTTTCTCTTCCCAGGTTTCTCCTCCTTTTTATTCTCTTTGCGACCCACTCTGCCTACCTTTTCTCCTGTCTAAAGGCCATTCAGCTCTTTATTAGACCAATCAGGTGTTTTAGACAAGCACAATAACACAGAATCACAGAGTTAAACAAATGCAGCATAAAAGAATGCAACACATTTGTGCATCATTAAACAAATGTTCCACAGCAAAAATGAATGTAATGCATCTTAAGCTAATATTCCACAGCATATGCATTCATAAGTAATTGTACACATGTGTACACACTCGTTAATGCTTGGTCTCTATTCTCTGACTTCTAGGGTACCCAGTACACCTCTCTCTTCTCTTTCTTGTAATTCCCATTATGCTTATGATGAATTTTCAATCCCTGTAGGAAACCTTTCTTCAAGACCAAGAATTATAAAAATAAAGAGGCTTTGTTTCATTAACAAATGTAACATACCTTAAAATAATATTCCACAACAAGAGTAACCCCACAGTATGGAAGCCTCACTGTTGTAGCTCTTCAGTACCCTTAAAAGAAGAATCTTTGAGCTTGAACTTTGTAAGTGATGTCTTATGGGATACGGAGTATGTGTGAACAGGCAAGATACGTACCGTATTGTGCCTGTTGAAGTGTATTATATTTATTATAGTATTGGAAAGGACTTGGTCTACAGTGAGCTGAGAAGTGCAGAAAAGAGAGAATAAGCAAATATGGGCTACTTTTCTAACACTAATGTTGAAAGTAAATCTGAGCTACTCCCAGAAACCTGAATGCGGAAAGAGGATCATCAAGGGGAAGGATTTCTAAGAACTTAGGAGCGGCCATTAAACGAGATTTTATGTTGATCCTTAATTTTCCTGTTGCAAAGATCTAACATAAAAAGACACCATGTAACTTAAACTTTGGGGCACTGTGTTTTACTTCTTAATGGCTGCTTAAGGAATTATTTGTGTTTTCTCCATCTAGTCAACCACAGGTGGAACAACATCATATTAGTCATTGTTTATATTTCCTATAAATAAGAGAGAATGTATCTCTAAGGCATTGTGTACCCTTTTCTTAAATAGTACTGTGTCAAGCCACTTCCTAAAGTTTTAAAGACCTAGAGGTTGGATGTTTTTTATGCTGCTAATAGTGCTCAACATTAGTTAGAGAAAAATGTTGAAATGTGTATTTACTGAAATAACACTGTGTTAATTGTATGTTTATATATGAAGTTAATGAATAATGGTAATCACAAATTGCTCTATAGTATATTACTCCTATTGATAATTAATAATTGGATATTTTCTATAATTGCATGTGATCAGAAAGATTTGGAGTGAGATTCTGATGTAGTCAGACTAATTCTGTTGAACAAATTGGATAATATGTGAAAAACTTTTTTTTTTTTTTTTTTTTGCTTTTCCAAGACTGGATTTTTCTATGTTGTTTTGGTGCCTGTCCTGGATTCACTCTGTGGACCAGACTGGCCTTGAACTCACAGAGATCTGCTTGGCTCTGTCTCCTGAGTGCTGGGATTGAGGGAAAAAAAAAACTGAAGCAGATTATGTGATAGAATTTATGAATTCAAAAGCTACTATAAAGTAAATGGCTACATATCATCTTTATTTTGATGAACTCTGGGTGAGATTTTCCTTTAAAAAATGAGGAACATAGCCAGGCGGTGGTGGCGCATGCCTTTAATCCCAGCACTCGAGAGGCAGAGGCAGGCGGATCTTTGTGAGTTAGAGGCCAACCTGGTCTACAGAGCAAGATCCAGGAAAGGTGCAAAGCTACACAGAGAAACCAAAAAAAAAAAAAAATGAGTAACAAAATTTAGCTTTTTATATTTAGCTACTTTTTAATAATGGTGATAATGAGAATTACAGAAATGTCAAAGCTAAATATTCCCTCAATAGGTAATAAATTCATGTTGGACTATTAATCAGACGTTCAGTGTTCTTTCTTTCAAAAGAAAGCAGATGGAATGAATGTACATATATATTCCATACCCTGTGGATACACCACAGGTTATTCAACTAATATCCTCTTTAAGTATTTCTCATTCCCAATTTCTTGCCATGAAAAGTAATACCACATTAATTAACTTCACATGGAACTTCTTGTTTGAAATTTTATCTTGAAAGAAATTTTTCTTGTGAGACAGTCAAGAGTGTCTTATGCAATTCAATGCCATTTGTACTGTGACATTTTTCAGTTATGCTAGAATTTATAATAAACAACAAACATTAAAGTGAAATTTACAAGTAATCCATATGATGGAATTATAGAAGTTAAGATGACAGGAATTATTCTGGAAATTCCGTAAATAAAGGAGAAAAATTTTAATAAGCTAAAATGTAAAAGATATAATAATGGCCACAAAAACTTTACAAGATACAATAGAAAAATATAAATATTTAATTAAAAATGAAGCCTTGACTGATGGATTAAAATACAGTCTTCTCAGACTTGAAATGTTATAAGTAAACGAACTTCCAGGCTGTCTTGAAATCCATGTACCAATGTTATGCAGAGAGGCAAAGATATGAGAACTCAGACAGTTGAAAATACATTGACTCTGAAGTAAATTTAAACATTAACTAGTGCTCATGAGGCAGCTCTATATTAGTACTTGCCTAGAGTGTGCCCAGCCCTGGGAACAGCGTGCATCTCACAAAAATCTGAGACAGAGGTGTCAGTAAAACTGAAAAATTGATATTTGAAGAAATGATAGCTGTTTTTTCAAAACTAAAGAGTACAAAAATTCTTAGTAAAATATACAATAAACTTACAGCTTAAGATGTTTTGGTCAGGACATTGAATACTGAAGATACATGAGACTCTTACCAGTTGTAAGAGAAATAAACTTACAGCTTAAGATGTTTTGGTCAGGACATTGAATACTGAAGATACATGAAGATACATGAGACTCTTACCAGTTGTAAGAGAAAAATTTATCTGCGAGGGCATAGTTTTTTTCTTTTTTAAGATTTATTTATTTATTATGTTTACAGTGTTCTGTTTGCATGTATTCCTGCAAGTCAGAAGAGGGCACCAGATCTCATTACAGATGGTTGTGAGCCACCATGTGGTTGCTGGGAATTGAACTCAGGACCTCTGGGAGAACAGTCAGTGCTTTTAACCTCTGAGCCACCTCTCCAGCCCATGTGAGGGCATAGTTTTTAAACCAGGGAATTAGAAGTCCAAGGTTAGCCTCAGTTACAGGAATGAGCTTAGTAAAGCCTGCCTATATTACACTGTCTCAAAAAAAAGGTAACTAACCAATACAATATTTCATGAAAACACTAAAACTAAATTAGTTTAATTTAAAAACTAAAATTAATTAAAGTTACTAAAAATCAATTTCATCACTATAAGTGGTGACTTTGTGTACTATCATTTAAGATTTCTTCTATCATAAAATATAAAATACATTAGGCTATAAAAAGCTTTGTGTACATCAAGCTTTGCATGTTAATTTAAGTACGTGTGAATTATGTTAATGAAGTTTGAAGACAGAAGAAACCAAATGAGTTCAGTAATGTCTAGATTGTCGCTGATGGGAGTTGTGAATGGCCTGTAGTTGATGGAAAGTCATGGCAGAAATGACTCTAACCTTCTTGCCACATCCCGGCATGCTGTTTTACTCTGTAAAATTGATCTAAAGGACAGATGTGTCTGGAGAGAAGATGCTAATGCTTGTCCATTCCAAAGCCTGACCCTCCTGCAGTTCTCCCTGTCATATTGACTCAGTCCACAATGGTGCATAAAGGATGTAATATGCTTCCTGTGAGTTTCAGAGAGACAATGCAAGAAGGCTACATATACATTCTACTCATCTGGAACAAATTTGTAGACATTATCATTCAGGAGTTACCTCTTTTACAATTAAAAACAAAAAGAAAATTTGAGGGGAAAACAGATTTTTGACCTCTGAATGCAAAGAAAGCATAGAACATAAAAAATGCACGATTTTTAATTATTTTATAAGGCATATAAATTATAACTATCAAAGATGTCACTGTAAGCTTACTTTCATATATATGAGAGGGCAAACACAACAAGTAAAATATTAGCTAAATATGTAGGGTGACATTTTAAAAAGTAATAAAATTAACGTTCAGTGTTCACTATAAACCCACCCTATTTGGAATGTAACAGACATGAAAATTGCTCTTTATTTTTAAAAATCTCCTATTTCATGACTCTATCTTGAAGTATTCATAAATTTTACAACAGTGCCCATTTCAATAAATAAAAAATCACATTTAATGTTCATTTTTAATTAAATATAACCATCTGCCTGCTAATGAATATGTCTGGAAAATGAAGTTAGAGGTCACCTTTGTGTTACGCTACCTCTCTTTTTTTAATAATTATTAAAGTGATTTAAAAAATGGAATATCTAACTTTAAATGCCAGGAATAAAATAACTAAAAAGCAATTTAAATGTTTTTGGAACTACTTGTCCTTTGTTTTAGTGTACTTCATATACTTGCTAATGTAAAAATTAAAGTCATCCATGATCTAATGATCTGTGTACAATCAGTACTTGACTTACCCTACTCTGAGTTCCTGTGGATAACTGAAAGCTTGTCTTTCCAAAATTTTTAACAAACTTTTTAGGTTTCTGGTTGTATTCTAGTCTAGATTAGAAAAACAAGAGCCCAGGAGATAATATACCGTAGGAAGGACGTTTGATGATTTCAGTTGTGGATGTTCATTTTCCATAAAGACATAGAGCTACCGGAGGAAAAGGCCATGCAAAAGCTAAGTGTAATGCAAGGTTGAGCAATGATTACTACTACATAAGTTGAAGGACCAACCTTTATAAATTAAATGTTATGTACTCTTAAGGGTACAATGTAGCACAATAATTCAGAAGAGATGGAGGAGAAGATGCTGAGGCTAGAAAAAAAGTTCACCACAGCAGCCAGTGTTATCTAATGAAGACCAGGGAAGACATAGACTAGATAGCTCATTAGATAGCTCATCTATTCTTTGAGCCTCAGTCAACTCATTTTGAAACCATCCAATGATGTGACAGTTAAACATACTTTCTAAAATCCTACTGAAGGATTTTTCCAGGTTCATATTTTGTAGTTGATAGTTACAACAATCATTATCTACTATTCTGAAGCTAAGAGAAAGATGATTGAGTAAAATTTGAGCTGAGAAAAAAAAATGTTAAAAAAAAAGATTATTTTGAACGTGGTTGCTTTTGTAAGTTTTTAGTAAGAAGATAAATAAGCAAGAGAGAATTTATTGGAAGACTTGTTTTGAGTGTTTATATATGAGATTGCACATCTTGATCTTTTCAAGTTTTAGCCAGTTTTCTGCTTTGTCTTATGTTCCTTTGGTTGTATGGGTTAGGAAACTTCATTTTCTATCCCTTGAAGTACTTTAAGTACAGGATTTTCTACCACTCAAACTCTCAGTAAACTTTGTTTTATCAGCTGTCAGGAGATGACCTAGCATAGAGCTAGGTCACAGTGACACATTTGACTATCCATGGGTATATTTCTTGGCACATGAAGTCCTTTCACTGAGCCAGCCATTTTTCTTTCTTTCTTTCTTTTTAAATTCTTTTGAAGTTGAATTTACATGTACCATAAATTTCATAAAATTAGCCAATAAAATGTAGAACTAGGGTTGGTAATACTAAAACTCCCAGAATTCTCAACAACTTACACTTCTTGAACTCTGGAATAGAACATTTTACAAGCAAAGTCCAGTGGATATATAGCAAAAGATGTCTTCCTATTCTCAAACATTCAGGCATTTTAGTCTTGTTGTTCACTGAAGAATTCACAAAAAAAGTTTGTATGAAATTGCATACTAATAAATACTTTAATGCCACAGTAAAAATGTGTAAGATATTTTCAATTGAAAAATTATCTTATTTTTTTGTATTTGAGTCAATTAGAAAATATAATCCCTGCTCACATATGAGTAAATTGAGGCTCAGAGATATTTGGTAGCTTGACTAATGTATTAAAGTGGTAAGAAAGACACAAGCTAAAAATTTTAATTCCAAATCCATCTTACTCCCAAATTGCCCAACTCTCACCCTATAAATCTTTAACTTAGCTATTAGTTATATGGTAGAGACAGAAGAAATGCCTTAAATCACTGTGTGATTACTGTTAAGGATTGAGGGCAATAATGTTTTGGCAAGCAGTAAGAATATTGAGTCAGACTCCAGGGATACATCTTAAGTGATATTTCCTGTTTAATATAAGAAGGCATTTGTAAATTTAGAAATTTAATTTTGGGTTTATTTAGGATAACATGGCAGCAAGAAGTGCTACTTTAGAAAATCATTGGTAAAATTAAAAAATTTTAAATAAAATCCTCTAAAATCTGCTTCTAGTTTGGCTGAAAACTTTTTATTGGACTGAGTCTCCCAGAAATGTAAACATTAACCTTGGGAGTGAGAGGGTGGATTTAACCAAACAAAACCTCACAATAAAAATAAGTAAACAAACACACAAATCTATTTGGTGGCACTGGAAAGTTAATGAGAACACACAGTCAAGTCCTTGGAAGACAGGAATCATAAACAGTGAAATTCTAATTGTGTGACTTTTTAGACTGGAGGAAAGCTGTAGGTAACAAGCTGAACTAGGGAGCAGGTAACAAGCTTAGCAATAGACAGAGCAGCCAGACTGCACGGAAATATGGCAGAGGATGGGGAAACACGAATTTCATATAATTATTCAGTGGTGAGAAAGACACAAGGCAGTGAGCAAAAATTTCTGGAAAGAGCACAGAGTGAGCAAGCTACATGCCATGAATATAAACTGTGCTTCAATGTACATGGATTCAAAAGACGTGCTTAAACAACAGCACGAACTATAAGTAGTCCACTAAACATTCAAGAGTTGAATGGAGATTTTTCTCTACTTCTCAGGAATTATAATTTACAAATTCAGTTCAACCAGATCATTTGCTTTACAAAACAGAATTGCCTATCAGGAGACTTTCATAATCCACAGCTTTTGTCTAAACTAAATGTCTATGGTGTTACAAATACAATTACAGTTACCAAAATTGAAGGGCCCTGAGTAAACTGGGTGGGTATTTGCAAGAGAAAATGGCAAGAAACAAAGCTGTGACCAAGTTGAGAAAAAATTATGCACACACACACACACACACACACACACAGTTAAAAGTGACAATGGAGCACAATCAGGATTGTGACTTCCACTTTAATGTGGAATGTGATGGACTAGTAGAAAGAATACAGCGGTCAAATACAGAGATCCCAAACTGAATGTACAAAGGAACCAAGTAGAAGACGTTCCCAACAAAGAACCAAAAGAAGTTCTAATGAAGAACCCCCAAGCATAAAATGTGATTAAAAAAAAAATACTGTTTAAGTTGCTATCAATCTAGAAGACATCAGGTTAAAATTTATTCACAATTCAGAATGAGAAAAGAACATTATTTATTTTATTTTTTGGATAATAATATATCATTTTCCTCTTTTCCTTCCTCTCTCCAAACCCTTCCATATGACCCTCCTCACTCAAGACAAAGAACATTTCTAAAGGCTTATGATTAGAGAAATGAACAGATACTTTTGGGGAACATCACAAGTTTCAATATCCAAGAAATAGAAAATGTTATACTCTAAAATGAGTAAAGGGCAACCGGATCTTATACATACCAAAAGGAAACATGTCTAAGAATTTTTAAAAATGTGTTTGCATCATATGCCCTCATCATCCAATCTCTCAAGTATCCTACACTCCCACTCCCTCCCAAATTCATTGTTTAATTATTATTGTTACATATATGAGAGAAAAGATATATAAACACAGCCACTAAGTCTATTTAGTCTTGCATGTACATATGTAAGTCCACTTAGTGTTGCTTGTATGTACGTGTTTTAAGGCTTTCTACTTGGTTTTAAATAACCAGTTAAGAGTTCATCCCTGGGAAAGACTAATTCTCCCTCTCTTAGAAGTGATTGATTAAGCCGGGCGGTGGTGGCTCACGCCTTTAATCCCAGCACTCGGGAGGCAGAGGCAGGCGGATCTCTGTGAGTTCGAGGCCAGCCTGGTCTCCCAAGCGAGTTCCAGGAAAGGCGCAAAGCTACACAGAGAACCCCTGTCTCGAAAAACCAAAAAAAAAAAAAAAAAAAAAAAAGAAGTGATTGATTAATTCCCTATAGCTCTTTACTTAGGTTCTGGAACTGTGAGATTTCCCCCATCCACGGTGGCATGTCAACTCTCATTGTCATTGTTTAGGTCTTGTTTAAGCTGCCATATTTTTACCATTTAACGGGTGTAACATCCCTGTTAAATTTAGAAGACATATATGCATAGGGCCTACAGTTTTGTAGCTTGGTCTTCTTGTGGGACTCCTAACTGTGCGTCAGGCACTGTCTCTGATTCTGTTGCCGTCTTTGAGACCCTCTCCTCCTACCAGGTTGTCTTGTCCAGCCTTAGTAGGAGAGGAGGCAATTAGTCTCACTGCCACTTGATATCCCATGGCTAGCTGATATCTATGGGAGATCTTTTCTGAAGAGAAACTGATGAGGGGAAGTGGATAGGAGGGGGACTGAGAGGAGAGGAGGGAGGGGAAACTGTGGTTGGGATGTAAAAACAAACAAAATAAATAAATACAAAAAAGGTATCAATCTCTCGAACAAACAAACAAATCTAGAAGATATGATCTCAAAGGAGACTTCCTGGAACATTGGCTCTTATAATCTTTTCACCCCTTGTCTTGATATTCCTTGAGCCTTAAGTCCAGGGGTTGCATTATAGATGTATTAATAGGGGTTGCTGCCCCACATCAGTGTTCTCTGTATTTTGGCCAGTTGTGTATTTTGTAATAGTCTCTATCTGTTGTAATAAGAATCTTATCTAATAAGTGGTGAGAGCTACACTTATCTGTGGATATTAGAGTAAGTATCCAGAGTTTGAGAAAGAGGCAGTAGTATATTCTCCTTTAAGATCCATGACCTCCCTAACAAAGGGTAGTTGGTTAGGTTTACAGTATCAGAAATAACTTCTCTCCTGTTAAGTGGACTTTAGCCCAATTATACAGCTGTTGGCTACTGCCAAAATATGAATACAACTATTACATTTCTCCAGGTATGTATGTTTATCATTGTTGTGATTCATAGAAATTACACATACGTGGGACTACTGATTGCTTTTCTCCCTTGGTGACTTCAGTATCATCTTCTGGTACTATGGAAACTAATTATCAGGGAGAACGCTTTCAGGTCAGATCCTGCAGTCCTAAGTCCTAATCCTCTGAATCCCAAGTCTGAAATGTGTTCTGTCCTCAACAATGTGGACTTTTTTTACAGCTTCTAGGAGGCAATCAAGATCAATAGCAATTGCTCTACATTCTTTGAGGAATCCCTTGAACTCCTCTCACCAACAACTCAAAAGGAAGTGTCTTATGGGTGGTACTGAGGTTTTTGTTAGAATGTCTATTGCTTTTGAGGGGAGCATTGCCACCCCAAGTAGAATAACATCATTTAAATCTATATATGTGTTTGTGTGTATAAAATCATGTGTGTTAGAACTTTCATTTCACCATCTGAAAAAACAGCCATAGTGCTTTTTAAAGGCGTCCAGGTCCACTTCTTATATTCAATGGTTCTGTTATAAGAGAGAAAAAGAATCTTTGTGTACTCCATATGTATAATATTTGAAAGTTCTCTGTATTTTACTGAACATACTTTCATGAAGATAATTTTTTTTAAATGTGGCTTGTTCAATTTTAATCTATATTTGAATCTGAGGGTATCTTGTAGGTGAACAAGCAATGATTAAATGAAATTTAAAATAAGGAAGGAATTTGTGTTATCATTTACTTCATTAAATAAATTCTCCTGCCTTTATTTTAATAAAACCCATTTGATCTATATTTAAGATATTAGATATTGTGACCCATTAGTAACAATGAATATAAACTTTTTAAAATTAAGTGTAAATGAAAAATCTATGAAGTTAAAGTATTTTCATCAAAATATAAAGCAATACAAATCCATAAAATGTTAAAATCATACCTCGGGGTATTTTTTCCAAAGGTATTCAAAATAGCCCATTAAAAGAAAATTAAAATACAATTACAGCTTATCAATTTTAAACTTCAATAAAACATTTAAATACAGCTAAGTATTTACACATTTCTGAGCATTTAAGAACAATCTATTTGTAATTCTAGTACTTAGTGAAATTGCCAATGTACTAATATCTCAAGCTACACACATACAAGTGGAAGAATAATGTGTTTAATATCATACACCTTCCAGGTGTAACTGTTGTGATTGCATGGTAATTACACTAATTGTAATCGTACGTGAATAACTTTAGAATAAATAGGAAATCACAAAGCAGCAAGACAGTGACTGTTCAGGACTCCTGGAAAAGGATAGTTCATTACACGGGAGTCCGTTCCATTCCTCTCTCAGCGGCAGTATTTTTAAATGACTGATAAGCTGTCTCGACACAACTGGGACTATAGAGTAACTATCTCTCCCGATAATGGAGCTTGCCTCTCTGCTACTGCAGCCTGTGTAGGACATGTGTACAAAGGCAGTTTTATTGGTGATGGACAAAGACTGCTTAGAAGCAGGTAAACGATATTGGAGGCATTAAAGTCTGGGGAGGCAGCTCTCCACAGCCAAGGGATTATGAGAGTCATGGGTCTCCCTGCCAGTGGAATGACATCATTCTACCAATAGAAGCTGGCCTCATGGGTAGTCTTTCTGTTATGGCCTATTGCCCAACTGTGCACCCAAGTGTGAGCTCCTGGATTAAGTTTTGAATTGAACTAGTGCTTGCTGTCTGTGGTTCTTTTTCTAGTACCTGCTCAAGGTACTTCTTATTCTCATCATCTGTTTTACAGATCAGAAAGACTCTTTTATGATGTCTGAAGATATTCCAAGTTTTCAAAGAAAGAGAATTTTTGAGAGAATAATTAACCATTAAGGGCTAGGAAAGATTTTCTTTTCCTAAATGTAAAGAAGTTATGGAGGATGAACAATGGTTTTCTGTATTATCTGTTGTTTTCGTTGGGAAAAAAATAAATTCTGTCAGGAAACAGAAAGAAATCATATCCACTTCTTTTTATGACCAATGTTTATTCCTGAGTTAAGTATATCCTTCAAGAATAATCACCAAATGATTTTCACAGCAGTCATAGAATGCAGTAAAGACATATGACATATAAATATTGGCTTTGTACAGCAAGCAAGATCTCAGATATTAAAATAGCATGCAATATATATTTTTATATGAAGTTATATAGGACACAGGAAAACACTCAGCAAAACTTTAGCTACAATTATTTTTAAGGATGTGAATTTATAAGTGTTGTTTACTGCCACTTCTGGATCTAAATATATTATTTTTGAAATTAAGATATATGTGGATCTCCTCTCTCTCTCTCTCTCTCTCTCTCTCTCTCTCTCTCTCTC
>CABHPP010148211.1:9018-28600 GCA_902168425.1 Peromyscus attwateri | reverse complement strand
TGTGTGTGTGTGTGTGTGTGTGTGTGTGTGTGTGAGAGAGAGAGAGAGAGAGAGAGAGAGAGAGAGAGAGAGAGAGAGAGAGAGAGAGAGTCGGGGGACGACATAACCAAAAACATGCCTCCATCAGAACAAACCAGTAAGCATCATTTCTCCATGGCTTCTGCCTTAGTTCCTGCCTCCAGGTTCCTGCTCTCCTTGAGTTACTGCCCAGACTTCCTTCAATGATGGACTGTGATTGGGATGTAATAACCACTTTCCTCCCTAAGTTATTTTTTGGTCACAGTCTTTAACAGCAATAAAAAGCAAACTATGACTTGAACCTTGTCACCCAGAAGAAATAAAAGAACATGTACATAAACATCATTGCTCAGTGTAGTCATGTAATGTCATTAAAAATATTTCATATGAAGTACCATGGTTGGCTAAGAGAAGAAGGTGAACAAGAAAATCTCTGATCAACACTTTTGAGTAGTCTTCATACAAAACAAAACAAAACAAAAAACCAGAATAGGTTTTTAAGTCTAAAATAATTTCAAATCCATAATAAAAGATTTCAATAAATTTATAAATCTAATTAAAATTGTCATATTATAATAAGTATCACTTTGTAGAATGACAGATTCCATTTGTTTTTCAACTTGCCCTGCAATTTTAGACCACTGTGTCTATGTCAAGCATACTATTAAGCTATTAAATATTCTTTGATATCCTCTTCAAGGTAGTACAAATTCATCTTTTCAAAGTACATGGTAATGGTGCTGAATTTATTCAGTGCACCTTTTTCAGTGTGCTACAGTGAATATCAAACATGTGCTCTACCAAATTGATTTAGATACATTTTGAGAAAAGAATTTCATAGTCCAATGAATTTAGAAAGCACATTACAATCTATCTCTTCTGGAAATTAAAACCAATATTTAAATGAGATTTTTAAAAAGTTTTTTATTTTATGTGTATGTATGAGTTCCTGCATGGATATATGTATGTGTATATGTGTATGTATGTATGTACATGTATTTATGTGCACCATATGAGTAACTGAGGAGGGTGTGAGATAACTCTGGGTACTGCGAGCTAAAATGTGGCCCTCTACATGAGCATCAAATACTCTTAACCACTGAATCTTTTCCTCAGTGCCTTATATGTGCTTTTTTTTTTTTAAGATTTATTTATTTATTATGGTATGACAGCAGTCCAGAAGAGGGCACCAGATCTCATTACAGATGGTTGTGAGCCACCATGTGGTTGCTGGGAATTGAACTCAGGTCCTCTGGAAGATCAGTCAGTGCTTTTAACCTCTGAGCCATCTCTCCAGCCCATTTATATGTGCTTTTTAAAATCAGGTAAGAGTTGGCAAGATGGCTAAGTGGGTAAAGGCAGGTACCAGCAGACCCGATGAGCTGAATTTTATCCCAGAACCCTCATGATAGAAAGAGAGAATTGACTCCTGCAAGCTGTTGTCTGAGCCCATGCATGTGCTCTGCTATGAATACAACACACACACACACACACACACACACACACACACACACACACACACCATTTAAAAACTAAAATCAGGTCAGTGTAACATAAGACAACTTAGTTCCCAAAAACATAATACCTTTACATTGTGGTGACAGATCTTAATGCAATCAATGAGGATTCTCATTATTTATAGAATTACATTTGTGCTAGAAGAGAACGGTTTAAGTCTTGCATAATACATTCAAAAATTCTAGAGAGCAGTTCATGGATGGCAGCGTATTTTGTATTCCAGAAGATAACTGCCTCCAGTTGTTTTCCCCTCTGTGATTCGTATTTATGCTCTGCCTCTGAATCATCCATGAAAACAGGCAGCTGAGTGTACACTGTCAGCTACTAAGCACTTTTTAATGAACCAGACCACACTGTGTTTGAACATGCATCAATGTTTATGGTTTTGTTTCATGACAGCACCAGAATAAGAATCATTTGGGCCTAGAGAAAATGAAACCTTCCAGTAATGAAGGCTTTCGAACAGGACCAAACATCTTGACTGGTTCCATCACTCATTTTATCTGTTGCTCTGTTTCTTCTCTGTGGAGTGTGTTATGGGGTACATGATTTATTCATAGAATGCTCAGTTACTACTGAATAATTGTACTCTAAACCCTGGAAAGTCCTGGCAAAATCTATTAAAGAAGGAGAATGATAGTCAAAACATCACTCCTTTACAGAATGAGAATTTTTAAGTGAACAAATCCCATTGACCATTACATTTGAACCATATGAAAACATCAAAACTCACAATTATCCGCATAAAATATGTCTATTTTATGGTTCAGTATAATTCAACCTTCACCATTTTGATATAAGAAAAGACAACTTTATGGTTCAATATAATTAGCTCAAGGTTTAGCCTGGTCAATTCTAATGACTCTCAGAGTTTCAGTTCAGCATGAAAAGTCAATAATGATGGAAGAATTCTGGATACATGAAGCCCCATCCTTACTGAGGATCTATTAATCTATCAAGGAAGTAAAAGTCATTGTTTTAGGAGTGTAGTCATTGAGAAGTTGTTTGGAGTCTGATAAATAAAACCCCATGCCCATGAAAAGAAGAAAAGTGAGGTTAGAGAATACAGATCAGTAGTAGAAGTCTTAACTATCATGTGTGAGGCCTGGGATTTGATCCAGAGCACCACATAAATGAATGGTAGTTGAAATAATTAACAAAAACAGAACATGATGGAAAGGATTATAATTGCTAATGACTTTGGTACCATCCAATATAAAAAAAAAATCTCAGTGTCTTTGATACTGGTATTGTATTCAGGAAGTTATCTCCTGTGCCAATGCATTGAAGACTCTTTCCTACTTTCTCTTCTATCAAGTTCACTATAACTGGATATATGTTGAGGTGTTTGACCCATTTGGACTTGAGTTTTGTGCAGGGTGATACATATGGATCTACTTGCATTCTTCTACAAGCCAATATCCAGTTAGACCAGCACCATTTGTTGAACATGCATTGTTTTCCATTGTACAATTTCAGCTTCAAATCAGGTGTTCATACTTGTGTGGATTTATGTCAGGGTCTCCCATTCAATTCCTTTGATCCACTTGTTTGCTTTTATGCCAATACCACGCTGGGTTTTTTTTTTTATTACTATAGCTCTGTAATAGAGCTTGAAATCAGGGATGGTGATACCTCCAGAAGTTCTTTATTATACGGGATTGTTTTAGCTATCCTGAGATTTTTGTTTTTCCATATGAAGTTGAGTGTTGTTCTTTCAAGGTCTGTAAAGACTTGTGTTATAATTTTGATGTGGATTACATTGAATCTATAGATTGCTTTTTATAAGATGACCATTTTTTACTGTGTTAATCCTACTGATCCATGAGCGTGGGAGATCTTTCCATCTTCTGATGTCTTCTCCAATTTCTTTCTTCATTGACTTGAAGTTCTTGTCATACAGGTCTTTCACTTGCTTGGTTAGAGCTACTCCAAGAGATTTTATATTATTTGCTCCTATTGTAAAGTTTTTTTCCCTGACTGTTTTCTCATTCCATTTATCATTTGTATATAGAAGGGCTACTGATTTTTTTTTAGTTAATCTTATATCCAGCCACATCACTGAAGGTGTTTATCAGCTGTAGGGGTTCTCTGGTAGAATTTTGGGGGCCACCTATGTATTCTATCATATCATCTGCAAATAGTGATACTTTGAGTTCTTCCTTTCCAATTTGCATCCCCTTGATCTCCTTTTGTTGTCTTATTGCTCTAGCTAAACTTTGAGTACTATATTGAATAGACATGGAGACAGTGGACAGCTTTATCTTGTTCTTGGTTTTAGTGGAATTGCTTTGTTTCTCTCCTTTTAATGTGTTGTACATTGCTTTTATGTTTAGGTATGTCCCTTATAGGCCTGATCTCTCCAAGACTTTTATTATGAAGAGGTGTTGAATTTTGTCAAAGACTTTTTCAGCATCTAATGAGATGATCATGCAGTGTATTTCTTTCAATTTGTTTATATGGTGGATTATATTGATAGATTTTTTTTTGTATGTTGAACCATCATCCTTCCATCTCTGGGATAAAGCCTACTTGATCATGGTGGATAATCTTTAATGCATTCTTGGATTTGGTTTGCCAGTATTTTACTATTTTTGCATTCAACGTTCATGAGGAAAATTAATCTGTAATTCTCTTTCTTGGTTGAGTCTTTGTGTGGTTTGGGTATCAGGGTGACTATGGCCTTACAAAAAGAATTTGGCAATGTTCATTCTATTTCTGTTGTGTGGAATAATTTGAGGAGTACTGGTATTAGCTCTTCTTTTAAATCTGGTAGAATTCTCAATGTGTGAAAAATAAACTTCCAGCTTATGTGAACCACAAAACACATAGCAATTAAGCTGGTTTGAGGATAGAATCTACTTTTGCTTTATTTTCATGAGGCCGAGCTCCAGCATCTATTTTTATCTTCATGCCTTCTCCCCTGTGTGTCTCTACAAATAAATAATTAGGTGTGTGTCCGTCTATTCATGTGTGTTTGTATGCACCTTTTCATGTGTAAGCATACAGATTTTCTGGTAACCGTCTCCCATGCGAACATCTGAGTTCAACCTTTGGGTTTCTGTCCTTGTATGAGATAGGGTCTTTCCACCTTGTGAGAGGTCATCTCTAAGGATGCTTGAACCAGGTTTGCTCTTGTGGAGTCTCTTGTCCCCACCTCCCATATCCCTATGGGGTGTGCTGGGATTAAAGACTTGCAAGACTGCTTCCAATTTGTCCTCAGGTTTGCTCCACACCAGCTTTGACCTACTGAGGCAGCTCCTCAACCCCTCCACCAGTCTTTTACAAGAACAATTTTTAATGGGTTCAGGGCCAAACAGCAGATATTATCTTCTCAATATTATGAATTTATTAAATTCTCAAGATACCTTTTTCCAAGGAAGTACCATGTTTCAGGTGTTTTCAGAGTATTAGAATAAGGGCATGCCTTTAGAGGGGAGCTATCATTTCTTTCTGGAACTAGTTGGTGGATTTCCCAGAAGGACATATTGTAGTTTTGATTTGATTCTTTTTTGACTCACCACTGAGTAGACTGAGATCTCATGGAGCTCTTTCTTCATATTCAATATCAAAATCATGAATGCCTTCAGAAGCAAAATCATATTTGAAACATGTACAAGACACAGGTAAAGCATCTGCACCTTACCTTGTAGATCCTTTGGTTTCTGAAGAACAAAGTTCTCAATAGGATAAGGAGCTTGAAGATCTAAATCTTCAAGAAAGTTTTGCTAAATAACTGCTGATCAAAATAAAAGTCTTACAAATACAAGTAATTTACTTTCTGGAACAAGTTCCCTTTGTTTTGGCAGACTGGTGATTATTCACAAAGCACTTTGAGTCAAAAAAAAAAGCACTTTGTATTACTATTCTGTAAAGTGTTATTATAAGGCTCCCAATACCTCTTATTCGTGGAACAATGATGGAAGAATTTGAGTAACAATGATCAAAGATTTAAGTCTTGTGGAGTCATTTACCTTGTAAAGTTAACTTGCAAAAATTATCAATTTTTTTTATTTTTTTTCACTTGTCAAGAAAGTATGTATGAGGCTGAAGAGGTGGCTCAGTGATTAATAGAGCCTACTGTTCCTGTAGAGAACCTCATTTCAGTTTCGAACATCCACCTCAGGAGCCCAACAATTGCCAATAACTCTAGCTCCAGGGTATCTTAGCCTCTTTTGGCCTCCTCAGAAACCTGCACCCACATCCACATATCCAAATACATTTACATAATTAAAAGTAAAAGAAATATTTTGTAAGTAATAATAATAATAAAAGAAAAATATCTACACTAATGATTTTGTGAGGTTTTAGATATTTGCTTGCTTATTTAATTGTGTTTCTTGATAAAGGTTATCATGTTGTCCAGTCTGGCATTGAACTGACTGTGAAGCCAAATGACCACGAGCTTCCTGATCATTCTACCTCTACCATCCATGTACCCAGACTGCAGCAGTGAATCTTCCAACTCAGCTCAAGGTTTTGGTTTTCTTATAAAATACCGAACACTCATTAACTGTGGTATGTAAATTCAGTATTCTTTTCACTTATTGGGTTCATTTGTCTCACATATCAGTTCCTCTTTTGTCTTTCTGCTTACCCTCAAATTATAAGCAATAGACAGTTTCACATGTGTCCATCACTTCTCTGAAATTACCTACTGATATCAAAAGCATGTTAAAAATGTTAAAATGACGGGCATTGGTGGCGCACGCCTTTAATCCCAGCACTCGGGAGGCAGAGCCAGGCGGATCTCTGTGAGTTCGAGCCCAGCCTGGGCTACCAAGTGAGCTCCAGGAAAGGCGCAAAGCTACACAGAGAAACCCTGTCTCGAAAAACCAAAAAAAAAAAAAATGTTAAAATGAATCAGATAATCTAAGACTACCCAGAAACACTCAGCTATAACGCCTACTTTCAAATATTGGACATATTTTTCATTAATGTATTTCTTAGGAAATGATTAGTATTTTGTGTATTAGTAAAAATTCATTCATTAATTAAAACACCATTTCTTGACCTTGTAGTTAGAATTTTATTAGATATCTTTTATTCTTAAGGACTGTAACACTGTTAATTGGTATAAAGAAATACACACAGAGTTATAATAAAATCTGACACAGGTTATTATAAATGCTGAGATAACATAAAAGAGATACCCATTCCAAGGTGTCTTCATGTGGGAAGTACTAAATTCCCTTTAGCCATTAGCCACCATCCCAAAGGAATGAGAGTTCTGTTTGATTTTTTTACAGGTCATTTTGGCACTTAGCCTTTTTGATATAATCTGGCATGGTTTTTGAAACAGAAACAGAGAAGCTTAGTCACATCCAGAAGCTAAGGATGAGAGCTGCAAGGACATAGGAAGGATAGATTTAAAGATAAGCTGAAAAACATGTCAGCCACATTTCACTGGTAATTTCTTATAGCACAGAAAATCTATTATCCCCATACTCTCCATGTGTTCCTCAAATTTTCTTCACTGCGACAAAATCCCAGCAAAAACAAGTGAAGGAAGGAAGACATCATTTTAACTCATGGTTTCACTCCAGGGTCACAGGGCTCTATTGCTTTTAGATCTTTGGCAAAGCCAATATATGGCAGAAGAGCATGAAGAGAAAAGCTGCTCACCTACCAACAGCCAAGAAGCTGAAACAAGTAGACAGGAAGGAGCCAAAGAGAAGACTCATCCTTCAAAACATGCTCCAGTAACCTACTTCCTCTAAAGAGGCATACTTTCTAAGAGACCATTAAGTATGAAAATGACAATGAATGCACCCATTGTTGAACTTAGTGCTGTCTTGATCCAATCTCAGAAGTACCACCAGCTGTGGACCGAGCTTACAACGCATGACACTTTGCAGAGACTCTTCCTATTCAAACCATTGGTGCATTTGAAACGTTTGCTTTTAATGCCTCAAACACAATACCTATTATACTGAAGTATGTAGTTCATAAGCCAGGGAATAACCAAACTATTGGTAAATAGGTTTCTTTTTCTTTGATTCTGTTTTTCTTCTTGCCTTATAGGTCTGCCTCGGAGACACAAACTATTTCCTCATTATTAGGGTGAGCAACAAATTTAGCTCTGTCATCTTAACAGGTTATGTTGCTGCTACTGGATAAGAGTTAATTGGTGAATGAACATTTGACAATCATGGATTAGCATATTCATAAGCACAGAAGCTTTACTCTCATTTAGAAAAATGGTGAAATGCTTCAACAGCATAAAAGCCACTTTTTTCTTTTCTTTTTTTTCTTTTTTCTTTTTTTTTTTTTTTAGTTGTTGGGCAGGAGACTTCTCTCAAGGATAAACTGTGAATATGCAAAGAAATCTGTGGAAACTAATCTCAAACAACCAAATAACTTTGCTGTTGATGTTGTCATTGGCACAATGATTTGCTGATTAAAAGGAGCTGATTGTTCAAGCAGCTGGATTGGCAACTCAGTATGGGGTTGGCCTGTAAACCTGTGAACACAGAAATTTTCTGTTCTGGGTAGGTAAGGATTTCATCTTTTCCTAATCATTAAAGATGTGTTTTCATTAGCATACGGAGTGAAAAACAAAGGCTGGGTCTTAAATAAATGAAACAATTTGTCACTGCATGTGACAAGTCTTCCTCCCTGTGATAATGAGCACTTGTTTGGAAGAGGAAACTGCAAAGAACTGAAAATTAAAATATAAAGAAGGAAGCTGACTCTCCCTAGACTGAAAACATAGCCTTTGCTTTCAAGTGTAAATCCACCATTTATTATGTCCCTTGGTGAAAGAAAGGTAGTATTCATTGTGTATTAAGTATGACCTTGAAAAAAATCACAAAGGAATGTACTTTGCAAAGGATAAAAATGAACGAGGCTTAACAAGAGATTTTCTTTTGTTTAAATTATCTAAAGTAAAAAGAATTATCAAAGCCTTTGTAAAAATGAACTTTGACTCCTTTACTAATTATCAAGAGGACAATTTCATCACTAATTATTTGCTTCACAATGCAAAGTTTCCAAATCCATATTATACTTAAAATAAGGTTTATTAAATTGTATAATTAGAGTGCCAAATTGCATCTGATGTTTATGGAAATGGAATTGTTTACTATTCCATAAATGAGCAGTATAAAGTGGGACTATCTGTACTCTGAGGAAATCTCATGAAATTACAAACAGCAGAATTGCTTTCTCCTACCTTTTCCAGCATCTTTTATTATTATTATTTTATTTTATAATTAATTTAATTTTACATATCAGCCACGGATTCCCCTGTCCTCCCTCCTCCCACCCGCCAGCCTTCCCCCCAATCCACCCCACATTCCCAGCTCCTCCAAGTCAAGGTCTCCCCTAGGGATTCAGCTCAGCCTGGTAGATTCAGCTGAGGCAGGTCCAGTCCCCTCCTCCCTACACCAAGGCTGAGCAAAATGTCTCAGCATAGGCCCTAGGTTCCAAAAAGCCAGCTCAT
The DNA here is from genome assembly GCA_902168425.1 of Peromyscus attwateri. Lineage (NCBI taxonomy): Eukaryota > Metazoa > Chordata > Mammalia > Rodentia > Cricetidae > Peromyscus > Peromyscus attwateri. Next base: position 19,620 of record CABHPP010148211.1, on the reverse strand, counting down.
GCACCAAGAACAGGTCCCGGTCCCACTGCCTGGGGGGTCTCCTAAATAGTTCAAGCTAAACAACTGTCTCACTTATCCAGAGGGCCTGATCCAGTTCCATGGAGGCTCCTCAGCTATTGGTTCATAGTTCATATGTTTCCACTAGTTTGGCTATTTGTCCCTGTGCTTTTTCCAATCATGATCTCAATATCTCTTGCTCATATAATCCCTCCTCTCTCTCGCCAATTGGACTCCTGGAGCTCCACCTGGGGCTTGGCCATGGATCTCTGCATCTGCTTCCACCAGTCACTGTATGAGAGTTCTATCATGACAGTTAGGGTGTTCGGCCATCCGATCACCAGAGTAGATCAGCTCGGGCTTTCTCTCGACCATTGCCAGTAGTCTATTGTGGAGGTATCTTTGTGGATTTCTGGGTACCTCTCTATCACTCTGCTTCTTCCTATTCCCATGGGGTCTTCATTTATCATGGTATTTCTTTCCTTGTTCTCCCACCCTGCTCCTGATCCAGCTGGGACCTCCCACTCCCCTAAGCTCTCTTTCCCCTGACACTTGCCCTCCATTATCCCCCCTTCACGTCCAGTTTGATCATGTAGATCTCATACATTTCTTTGTCATTGGGCAATCCCTGTGTCTTTCTTAGCGTCCTCTTTACTAGGTAGCCTCCCTAGAGTTGTGAGTTGCAGTCTGGTTATCCTTTGCTTTACATCTAGTATCCACTTATGAGTGAGTACATACCATGTTTGTCTTTCTGAGTCTGGGTTACCTCACTCAGGATGATTTTTTCTAGTTCCATCCATTTGCCTGCAAACCTCATTTTCCAGCATCTTACAAAGCAACACTATATAAGATTCTGAGGTGTTCATCACTGCTTATACAACATCAGTAGAGTTTACAGGAGGAGGTTAACCAGGAGGATTTGGATGAGGAATAACTATGAGATTAGGACATTGTACAATTTTGGATAAATGAGAATAGAAGGATATGAAAAGTAGATTGGAGTGATTAAGTATAAGTCAATAGCCATCTGTACTGAAAAACAGACATGGCCCCAATGGTAGGGGCTGTGAGAAGTTCTGGGAAGCTAGTAATAGTTGCCAAATGAACATAGGACATTAGGATCAGCAAGGGCAAAGAATCTACATTGCATACCTCTTGCTTTTAAAGGTTTCCAGCCTGAACATGAGTCAATAGCTTCCTTGGTGCTTGTAAGTAGGAGTAATGGTAAGTAGAAACATAGAATGTTAAGTAAGGAGAAGGAACCAAACTGTTCTGTTCTTCACAGGACCTCATCCAGTGACCATCAAAGACTAACAGCAGACCCTCCACTTCTGCCTTCCTGACATCCAGCAGATGTCAATTTGGGCCAATCCCAGGTGGAATCTTGAGAGTGTGGAATTCTGGGGAACATAGTTTTAGCACAAATAGGATGACACACCATAAGCTGACACTTCCAGTCTCACACAGTATCTTTTCTGAAGGACAAATTGTCAGTCATTTGAGTCTGTGCTTAACATCACTGATGTGGGTGTAAGATTTTAGTACACGGGCCTTGTAGATTTTGTTGCTGCCTCTAATTTTTCCTAAGTTTTTTTTTTTTTCATTTTGTTTTTCTAAAACATTATGAAATGTATAATGGGTCATCTTTTTTGTTTATTTCCTAACATGTTTTGAGTTTTCATTTGTGAAAGCTACTATGTGGTTTTATGCTAATATATTTCTAGATATTTTGCAAAGTTTTTGGTTGGAATAAATTTTATAATTAATTATCCTGTGTTTTATTGGAACACAGTTGGTATCTGTAGAAATAGTCTTTTTTTCTCCTCACTAAGTTTTTAAAATCTGGAATAGGAATTACGTTGGGTGTATTTTCTTTCTGTCAATCAATATGATGAATTACATAAATGGATGTCCTAACAATAGATTATCTTTGCACCACTGAATTCCTAAAGAAAAATCATAAGTGGTCTTGCTCCATGAATTTCTCATTCTGATACTTTCATATTCACACTGGTATTTATCAGAGAGAATATTTAGCTATATTTTTGGTTTTATGTTCTTATAAGCTTATCAATATAGGCATCAATGCCATATTTGTTTCCTTATAAACACTGCACGGACTTATTGATTTCCTGTATTTGGAAACAATTATCTAATGTTTGAAATGACAATTGTTTGAATTTAGTTATGTAAGCATCTGGGCCTGGTGAATTATATGTGTGTTTGTGATACTGTTGATAAATGAATTTTTTTCTCTTCCAGATAATTAATCTCACAATAATGGTTTATCTATTAATATCTTATCTATTATCTATACCAATTAATTGTTGTATTAGTTATTCTTCCATTACTGTGATAAAACGCCATGGCCAAGACAACTTACAGCAGGGAGCATTTATTTGGCTTTACATTTGTAGAGGTTCAGAATGGTTAGGGAGGCACTAGAGCCAACAGCAGGCATGGTAGGAGGAGAAGGAAGCTGAGACCTGACATCCTCAACCACAAATATGAAAAAAAAGGAGAGAACTGGAAATGGAGCAAGATTATATACTGTCAAAGGTTGCCCCCATTAACTTCCTCCAGCAAGGCTACATCTCCTTATCCACCAACCAGAAACCTCTCTGGGGGGACATTTCCCATTGAACCACCATGATCATATGTAACATTTATTAATAAATGAATAGTTTAATAACAATCTTCATACTTCCTATGGTTGCTATGTGGTGCGTTCAGGAAAACTATTTCCAGTCATTCTTCCATTTTTCTTTTATCTGTGATGCAGTGGGATAGGAAAGGAGTATTAAGTTCCAAAAATGTCTTCTGGTTTTACTTGGAACACTTTCATTCCATAGATTTGTTCAAATATCTGTCCTTCATGCCAGTGAGATGACTCAGTAGGGAAAGGCAATTGCTGCCAAGCCCAATGACCTGTGTTAAATCCCCAGAGCCCACATAGTGGAAGGAGAGAACTGATTTCACAACATTCTCCTCTGATCTATACACACACATGTGACTCCATGTAAACACAAATGCACGCATATACATAAAAATGAACAAATGTGTTAATAAACAAGCGTCAAACTTTATGCCTTAAGATGAATTTAGGCTCACTCTAAAATCCAGCAGACTATCTTTGACAACTTCTCAAACATTGTTCAAATCCCACCTCTCATCTTCTGTGCTGTGCGATGGAGGGGGCCTCGGCCTCAAGAGGCCACTGAGACAGTCCACTGGGGAATAAGGAGTTTATTAGGAGAGTTATAAACGCCACAGACAGACAAACAGGCAACATCATAGGAACTCCAAGGAGAATTCAGGCCTCAGTTCCAAAGACCGACAACATGACAGGGTTTCAAAAGAGAGAAAGCAGAGTTCTTGTGGCAGAGGGAGTCTCTTCTGAGGGTTCTGTGGGGATGGGGAAGGTTTCACAGCACAAAGAATCTGAAGTCAGATTCTGATTCCCAGGAAGAAACAGCAGAAAGAATGGGCAAGAGGGTGTGTGGCTTTGACATAAAAGTGCTTCCTAGGTATGGTATCTTGGCATCAGGTTGTCTATTAGCTGGGGACTTACCCACGTTGTCTAGGTAGGGTGAGTGCCCGTATCTCTAAAAACAGAAAGGCTGTTGCTTGAATAGCAACTGGATTCTAACTTTTTTCTCTTTATATTGAGCTTGTTAAATCAGAAGTGCCTGGTCTGGGCTGGGGCCTTATGGTTGCCTCGACCTTCAACACTGTGAAATTTGGAACTTGTAGATGTTCCAAGTTTTGCTGGGTTGGTTATGTTAAAAATGACATATAATGTATTACATTAGAATATCTTAGTAAGAACATTACTTGTTCTGACTGGGCATGAAAAATCTAAAAGAAGAACTTTTAAACAACATATTTCACTTAGATTAAATTATCAATTCCTTTTGAGTGCCTTTTCCACTTTTAAATTGGTTGTAGTATTCATTCCCCATGTTCATATTGATAATTTAGTAGTTTCATATTGATAATTTATTCCTACATTTCTCAGTTATAGGTTCACATTAATAGTTTCAATTATTTAATATTAAGATATTAAGATTTTACATTTGAAAACACATCCTATCTTAATGTGTTTTGGACACCATAGATATTTATATCTATTCAACACCTTCTAGAAGGCCAAAAAAAACCTCACTCCGTTCTTTATTTATGCAACTTTTAACTTAAATCTTTGTCATTTAGATTACTTTTTGGCCACATTACTTCTTCCATTAAATAGTATATAGATATTTGATCTCCATGGACGTTAGTAAATTTTGCTGATATGACTTAAAATAGTAAAATTCTATGTTTAAGAGATGACATTTTTCTATCATGTCCATTAGCAGGAATGTTAAATAACTAACTCACTCATAGCTAGACCAATTCAAAATCAAGCATATCATGTATTCTATGAAGAAACTGTATAAAAAGAAATCATATTAGAAAAAGTTAAGTACAAGAAAAATTCTTTAAAAAGTCATGTAATTATTTTTGTAAATAACCATTCTTGAATATAAAAACAACACCTTTGTTGAGTAAATATTTTATCTCACTTTTCATTCCTATAGAATAGTTAGGTGTTGGACAGTCAGCATAACACCACCAAAATTTAAATTGCATGTAACTTTTGGATAATTTTTTCATCTGATGCATACTGCTTCAGACATCAGCATAAGCATGTGACTTATTTTCTTCCTTCATTGAGATAGATTTTATGAATCAAAATCACATATTATGGTATAGAACACGATTTCATGCACATATATATTAACAATGATTTATGTGATAAATTTTACTAATATGTCAATTATCATGAGTTACATGTGTGTGAACACATGTGTGCATGCCTCTGTGCATGTGTGTGTGTGTGTGTGTGTGTGTGTGTGTGTGTGTGTGTTTGGGCACATATGCATATGTGTATGTGTGCATAGTAAGGACACTTAAGATATACTCTCTCATACAGCATTATTCACAACAATCAGGTTATAAAATTAGTCTGGGTCCCATCGATGTATGAATGGATAAAGGAAATAGAGTAATATGCACAATGCAATGTTATTCGGCCATACAGATGATGAAATCACGATCTTTCCAGATAAACAGGTGGAACTGGGGATAGTTGTATTACGCAAAAGAGACCACACTTTAAAAGACAAATGTTGCAAGTTTTCCTCATATATGAAATTTGAAATTTAAAACTATACTGCAAAAGTAGAAAGGGAGATCTTGGAAGAGGTAGGAGTACATTAGGAAGGGCAGTCAGGAGAAGGTAATTAAGCAGCTTAACATGATACAAGGAAATTACACACATGTATGCAAGTAAGTACTCAAACTCCATCAAAATTGAAGAATTAAATATTTTTATATCTCAAAAGTTTCTCCTGTGGGCCTTTAACAGCAGCAAAAATTATTCTTTAAATAACTATCATAAATTTTTGCCAAACTTTGATTCAAATAAATAGGCATGAAAGATTACCTTTTTTTCCTTTCTGGATTTCTTTCTGCAACAATTTATCTCCGATATGAATGATATGTAGTTCAAGATTTAAACTTTTTTAATATCTGAATAGTATACAATAGTTTGAATAAAACACTAATGTACCTATTCTGTTGATAAACATTGTATTTGATTCTAGTTTTGAACTGCCTTAACAAAAAGTTTATACATTTTTTGTCCAATTGTTTTGTGGGTATTTGTGTTCCTATCTTTTGGGCCAATACTTGGGTATTAGCTAATCGGAAATCAGCAATCTCTCCCCAAAATAACTACATGCTGTACAGGACAATTAGTAATGTGTTGTGGTATCTGCTCTTCCATAAGCCAATCAACCTTGAACAACATCACTCTTTCAGTCATTTTCATGGTTATGACATTTCGTTGTGAGTTCAGATTGTATTTCCCTAATCAGTAATGGTCTAATGATCAGACACAGATTTTCCAGTTCACAGGCCATTTGCTTATTTTTATTATTGACTTTGTATATTTTCCTTTATCAAACATTTGTTCAAAGCTTTTTTCCATTCATATCAGATGGTTTTTCTTTACTTACCAATTGATAAGAACATTTCTCTTTTATTTTCCTTTTGTCATATACATAAAGCAAATAATGTTCTCCCAAATCATGGATTTTAATATTTGAACTGAACTATGAATAAAATCAAATTGTATTATTTAAAATGTCTAGATTATTTTACTTTATATTTTTGTGATTATTGTTATTATTTATGTATATGTTTATGCACATCATCTACGTGCATAAACATACATAAATAATAACAATACGTGAGGAAGGTAAAAGAGAACTTTTAGGCATTGGTTCTCTCCTTCCATCACAGTGTCAAATTTAGTTGGTCAGGCTTGCACAACACGCATTGTTATGTATTGAACTATCTCACTGGCAAACAGTGATTTTTGTGTCAGTGGATGGGATAATTCAATTCTAATTCAATTTTACACAGGCCAGAAATTGCATACTATACAATTTAATTCTCTTAAAATGATTAGAAATTATGTTATGGCCTTTCCAAGCCATTCAGCTTCTTCGAACTAGTGTTTGCACTGTTCATCTTTTTACAGACTTTCTGTCTAGCTCTTTTTTTCTGTTGTGGATATCTGTATGCTGTGAATGTGTTGCTCTGATTGGTTAATAAATAAAGTGCTGATTGGCCAGTCGCCAGGCAGGAAGTATAGGCTAGACAAAGAGAGAGGAGAATTCTGGAAACAAGAGGACTGAGTCAGGAGACGCTGCCAGCTGCCACCATGAAAAGCAAGATGTAAAGGCAGAACTGGGAAAAGGTACCAAGCCACGTGGCTAAACATAAATAAGAATTATGGGTTAATTTAAGTGTAAGAGCTAGTCAGTAATAAGCTTGAACAAATGGCCATACAGTTCATAAATAATATATGCCTCTGTATGTTTACTTGGGTCTGAGTGGCTGCAGGACTGACAGGTGAGAGAGACTTGTCCTGACCACCGGCAGGCTGGGACACAGGAAAACTCTCGCTGCATTCTTCTAATGTAGTCTCAAAGTCTCTTTTGTTTCTAGCTGAAATATTTAACTATAAATCTTCTGAGTCTCCTCTTGCCATTTCCCAAGTACTGAAATTATAGGTGAACATTGATATCCCCAATCAAAGATCAAACCCAAACTTATACTTTCAATATAGATGGTGATATTATTGGATTGTTTCTAGTATTTTTTCATTTGCTTCATTTTAATTTTGTATTATCTATATGCATTTGTGTGTATCTCTGTGTGTGTTAGGTGCCCATGAGTGAAGCCAGAAGTGGGTGTTGGATCCTTTAGAGCTGGAGTTATAGATAGTTGTAAGCCATCATATCTGGATCCTGGGAACAGAACTGGGGCTCCTCTACAAGAGCAGCAGGGGCTCTTCACTGCTAAGACATCTCCCCAGTCCCAATTTTCTCCTTTTCCATCTTCCTCTGATTTTGTAGTCCTATTTCATTTATTCCTTTGTACTTTGAATAAATAAAATGTCTCTTTAAAATTTTATTTGACTTTTTAGTTTACATTTTAAAGCCTTTCCAGAGCTGTACCATGCAGTACAGTAACCTCAAGCCCACCTATACCCATTTAAATTTGAATAAGCAATTTAATTCCATATAAGATCAGCACATAGTCTTTTATAGATGCAAACAAGGCAATTGAATTTTAAATTTAGGGGGAAACCATAAAATTGTGATGAAGATGGAGTCAAAGGCAGTAGAACACAGAAGACGAAAAAAATGAAAGCAAGATTGTCTGATACAGGTTTTTAACATTATCGTTAAGCAAGCTAACATAATTGAGAATCTGAACCATAAACATCAATGAGCAGAGATTTGCAAGGTATTAGAAGAACAAGAATAATGGGAATCCCTAAAAGGTGCAAGTGGAGGACTTATGAAAGAAAACGAAAAGGTCCATGATTGTATTTGGATCAGGCTGAGTGTTTTGAAATTACTGTTTGACAGGCCTCTGAGATATCAGTAAATGAGATAAAGGTAAATTGGAGAACAAGAAAATGAAATTAATTTTGACCATCTATCTGGTCATGGCTCTTCGATACCCTCAATAGGAAGCATGAAATAGCAATTTCTTTTCATTTTGTGCAGATATTAGCACAATACAAAAAAACTCACCAAAATTCTAAAGATCTTAGTTGAGAAATACCTGACGTCATCATCATAGTGGAAAGGAGAATATGAGAAGGGAAAAACAATTCTTGGATGGAGGTAGTGGGTTATAGAATGCCTGTGACATGAAAGAGGAAGTGAGTGGCTGGGAGTAGGGTGAGAAGAGGGCCAGAGGTGGGGGGTGGAGATGGGGGCCAAAGAAAGAGCACAGGTGGACCACGAGGGTCATCAACGATGAATGGCTGAAAATACTATAAGGAAACTCGCCATTCTCTATGCTAATTGTAAACTAATAAAATGAAATACCCACAGCAGAAACAAATTCGGCTGTCCAAGAATAATGGCATGGCACTTCACAGACATAACCTTTTCACTCACTGATAAATATTTCCACACTGCCTAGTGACAACTCCACTAAATTTTTCACTTGTGATTTGCTTTCTGTCTTGGACAGTCTTTTGCTTGCCCACACTCTCTAATGCATTCAGAGAAAGGACTCTCAAGTCAACCTGTCAAATTCAATTAGCTGTTGCAAGCTGTCCATGGTGACACTTGGGGTTAATTAATTGAGAAAACCAGCATAAAGCCATCCTTTAGAGTGCTTTGTATATGAGTGCAAAGTCTCATGAGGTCTGCCCAATTCCAAGTACATGGAGGTTTGTGATGGGGTGTGGGTTGTGCCATGGAAGCCATTTGTTAGCACGCTATATGATGCATTGCCCAAAATTCCAAACGCCACCAAGTTTGGCCTGAAGAACCGTGGTTGGAAAACATTGATAGTAGTATGTATAAGCAGGTAGTAGTTGGGTGTCTTTCTCTGCCCACTTATCTCAATAGGTGTTTCTGATTTTGCCTGTCACTTTCTTCCCACCTATTTTGAAAGAAAATTATTCAGCACTCTGTAATATAATAAACAATGACTTGAGGAGTTTTGTACTATATGATAATCACATAAAGTAATAAAAAATAATACATTCTTTCACAAATGAGAGACACTATTGTCAGTTACTTTCATTTTCTTGTCCACGAAATTAAGTAACACCATATTTATTGTGCTCAGATTTATTAACACAACCATAATAGGACACATTTAAAAATGCGGGAGTGAGCTTCAGCATCATTTATTAGAGCTTCATGCTTTTTCCAATCAAGTATTCATCTGTGTGAATATTGTTGCTGTAGCAGAATTCTTCTGCCTTCTTCCCTTGGGACTATACATGGTCCTGGTTAACTGTCTAAAATTTAAACTAATCACCACTAGATGGTAGCCTTGTCAGGCATCATTGACTCCCATAACCAGTTACCAGGACTGTAGTCATGAGATGTATACAGATCTTACTCACAATAATTTCAGGCACAGAGAAGTAATACCAGCAATTTGTGTTTGAATTAATAAATATTAATAACTTATTGCATACCTGTTATGATAGCACTCTAAAATTTTGCTTAATAATCAGCTATATAAAAAGCCTTTCAATTTTGCATTTTAAATGAACTTTGATTTTTTGCTGGTGCTTAGCTGATTACACAGCAACATGTTTAATTTTATATATCATAAAATTGCTTTAAACTGATTTATAATTTCATATTTTATCAAAAGTAAACTTTTCACCTAACTCAACTTTATGCTCAAATCTTAATAGTTTTTACTTCAACATTTTCCTATCAATTTGTTTTAAAATGTTGTTTTTATTTTTATTTTTTAATTACATATGTCTGTATGGAGGCATTGTGCTAATGAGTAGAGGCCAAGATGTTGGATCCTCTGGAGTTGAAGGTATAGTTAGTTGGTTGTAGGTCATCTGATATTAGTGCTGGGAACTGAACTGGGGTCCTTTCAAGAGCAGTACACACTCTTTTTTTTCATTTTTTTCCTTTATAGAAAATGGATATTTTTCATAAAATATTTTCTAATTACAGTTTCCCCTCCAACTCTTTGAGATCCTCCCTGTCTCCTCTCCCACCTGAATTCACACCCTTTCTGTCCTTAGAAAACAAACAGGAATCTGAAGCGTAATGATAAAATAAGTTAAGACAAAAGCACACAAACCAGAATAGTACAAAACAAACAGAATAAAAGAACAAAGAAAGAAAAAACACAAGTAACATGTATAGACACAGAGACACACATGTTTGTCCAGCAGTCTACACTTCTAACCACTCAGCCATCTCTATGTCCATATTTGTTTGGAAAATACAAATCTCTATATAAAGCTTTTTCCAAAGTTACTTAAAACATTGATTTTATACTGTCATTGAATCAATGTTCATGTTCTCATTGTCATACAATACAAAAAGTCTACAAACAGTGCCGGGCGTTGGTGGCGCACGCCTTTAATCCCAGCACTTGGGAGGCAGAGCCAGGTGGATCTCTGTGAGTTCGAGGCCAGCCTGGGCTACCAAGTGAGCTCCAGGAGAGGCGCAAAGCTACACAGAGAAACCCTGTCTCGAAAAA
>CABHPP010148210.1:18352-47243 GCA_902168425.1 Peromyscus attwateri | reverse complement strand
CATCCATCCATCCATCCATCCATCCATCCATCCATCCATCCATCCATCCATTCACTTACTTAACATACATTTGATAACTTACTGGGTGCCAATCACTGTTTATATATCTGAAATAACGTACTAGAAATTAATAAATCCATCTTTCAGCTATATATATATATACATATATATATATATGTGTGTGTGTGTGTGTGTGTGTGTGTGTGTGTGTGCTAGAGAAGGAAGACAGACAATAAAAAAACAAGCAATCTGACTTATACCAGAATGCAATGAGAGCTACAGAGAAAAACTGGAAGAGACCCAGTGGGTCCTGGGAACAGAATTACTGTCACTATGTATGATGGAGTGTTCATGGAAGGCTTGCCTGAGGAGGTGGCATTTGGGATGTGCCTTGGACAAGCCTTTCATGTCTTTAGAAAAGAACATTGCAAAATAGTATGACACCACACCTAAGGTCAGAGATGGACTCTGCTTTGAGATAGTGAAGATATCAGAGACACAGGTATGGAGAGGAAGCACTCAGAGGCAATGTGGTGTCACTCACTGCTGGAGGGTTCATGGAGCACAATGGGGAGTTGTAGCTTCATCTGGCTCCCCGTCAGCATCTTATTTATCTTTAGTTTTCAAGTCCTGTTTCTTTCACTCATCTTTTATTTTCTTTAATGGATTTTCCTGATCCTTCTCCTCTGCTTTATAGCTAAGGCTTTCAAAAAAGTGATAGTAATTCAGTCTCATACATATGTACACATCTTTTATTCATTGTTCAGTCCACATAATCATATCCTACAAGCTGGGTCTGCTGTTGTCAAGGTTGTTGCTACATTCAAAGGACATATTTTAGTACTAATTTCACTTTGTTCTCTCTCTGGGTATGAATTATTGACCATTCTCTTCTTGAAATTCTCCTCCATTGGTTTTTGAGGCATGGTGTGCTCCCGAGGGTCCATTTTTGGATGTCTTCCTGCCTTCACATTCTCTTCTCACAATGCCATTCACTTTCATGGCTCCGATCATCTTCTGTGTGCTGATCAGTCCTTAATATATATTTCCAGGCTAAGCTGCTTTTGTAAAATTCAGTTCCAGCCCATATATCAAAGTTCTTACTACTTGCTTTGACTGTCTCAAAGGTACTTGAAACTCATTGTGTCCATAACTCACTCTCTTTCCCCCATAAAGTTACTTCCCTTCTCTTGCTCCTTCTCTTAAGGTAGTGATGAAGCAAAGAGTCACAGTTTCCAAACTAAAGTTTGTTTCAGTTTGTTCAAATTGTCATGAAGTCCTCGGATGCAACTCCCACTTCCCTGGTTAAAATATCCCTAACTAAATTCCATTTACATTCTCAGAGTCTCTTTAGTTGTCATCTTATTCCTCAGACCCTGGGTTCCTGTTCTGGTCTCGAATAAATAGCCTTCTTCCAAGATCCCGTGGCTACATTTTTCACTGCTCCTTCAAGTATTTAGTGGTCTTTTGGGGGAATCATTTGGACATGTATTTCTGAGGACTGCAAGAAACTTAAGAGTAAGAGTGTGTCTTTACTCTCGCTCTGTCTGCTGTGTTTATCATGGTGCCTGCCATATTGTAGATGCTGACTAGATATAAGTTGACTTCTGATCAAAGGGAAGCTACTCTGCAATATTAAGTAGAGGTTTTCACTGGGATGTCAACCACTCACTACCATGCTAAGAGGGTGCTGAAGCGGTTTTTCAGAATGATGTCTTATGTCTCCTTAGCAAGGCAATGCTTAAGAATATAGGCAAGATGGACAATGAACCAGGGCCTTGAACACAGTTTTTCTCTTTCCTGGTTTGATCTTCTCAGCTAGGCTTTCATCATGAGCACGATGTCTGCTTGGACTTTCTGGAGCACAATCCATAAAATGTCAGTTATTAGATTAATGAATGTAACCAGAATGATAGTATCAGATACTCAGCCCAGCTTGATGTTTATTTTCAATCCTGGACCCATGATGTATGATAAGAAAGTGGATCTATGTAGGAGAATGCAGTTCCTAATCAGAATATGAGACTCAAGTCCAAGAGAGTTGTAGTTTCTCAGAATAAATGGGATTATAGTACCAGGAGAAGACAGAACTTCTGGACTGATATTATAGTGTGCACATAATAAAATTAATGATTTAAGCCTTCTTTGTAGCTGCTTTGTAACATTTTGTCAAGTACTTTACATGGATTTTTTGCCGAATTCTCACAATTCCCCACTATTTCAATTAAATTATTTCTTTTATATTAATATAATGCTCAACTAAAAATGGCTCATTTAAGGTCTTTTTTTTTTTTGTTCACATGGTCAAAAATACAGAGGAAGAGATATAACCCCAATGTCAGTTCTCTTTCTCAAAGGTATCTAAGCTCTTGGTTGTTCCGTGAGATTTCTACTCATGCTCCCAAAATGGCTGCCATAGCTCTTGAAGCACCACTAGCCTAATAAAACGTCAGAATGGAATGTGTTGCTTTTTGTGCATCTTTCTCTAGGAAGAAGGAACCACTCACAAGGAGTATCTTCACAAACTCCTCAAGGAGCAAATGAATAGATTAGGATGCTATTTCATATCAGTTTCTGAGTGAGCGAAGACAGAAAATCAAATCTTTGGCATTTTTAGCCTGTGGTGTATCTGTCCCATTCCAAGCCAAGAAGACAATGGAGGAACAGCTGTTGGGAAGTGACACTGGCTTTTGCTGCAGTGTGTAATGTTTTATTGGCATATGTTGCTAACTAGCAATGATTAAAAACACAAGGACACTTCTGGTTATCCCAACAGGAAGTCTGTAGTTAGACCATCTCATCTCCCCTTTGTTTTGGCAGCTGACTCAGTATGACCTGTCCTGCTGTGGTCAGTGCTGCTGCTATGGCTTCCAGCCATGGGGCTGCTGACATTGTGTGCACTACTCTGCACATAACACTTCAGTGTCAGTCAGGAAGGAGGCTGCTAGAGGCGGCCTTTGTCTTCCAGTCTTTCCCTTATAGAGAAGGGAAGTATTTCTCAGAATCTCCAGCACTTCTTTCTCCTGTTCCTGGCAAGCAGGAATGGGCTGATATGATTGCTGCAGATTAAACATGGAGACATAACACTTACCACAGCAATGACACATGAAAATGAGTGTGGTGCTCCTCAATGTACTGGAGCCTAGAAAGCAATGACGGGTGCGAGGCATTTGTTTCCCCTCCAGAAGACTGTCCAAGATAGCTCCCTGGCTCCTGGATCTTTAGACTGTGCAATCCCATACCTGCTAGTTCTTCTGAGCCAATATTTGGCCTAGTTCAGTAAATATTGCTATGCATTAGAAATATGCCTGGTAATATATATATATAAAAGGATGTATCAGAGGAGCTCTTGATCTCCAAGGATTCGTATTCATATATTAAAGAAAATGTACGTAGCTGATGTATATATTTGAGTGTGTGGTCTTCTTACAGTTTGCATTTTCTCCTTAGGATTAATGTCTAAAAACTCACAAATCTTTGGAAGTTTGATCAAACAAGAATAACATTTCAGAACTTATTTTCTTTGTCCTTGCTGTCTAAACCTTGAAAAACTTTTTGATGGTTGGTGGCATTCCTTGGCATGCTCGTCACAATTCCCTAAGAAAAAACAAACAACATCTTAACAAGAGATAAAAAAGACAGTGAGGTCTCGATGTCCATCCCAGTAGGTGACTGCCATATTTGACGTCAGGGATGGGAGTTGTTGACACAAGTTGTGCCTTGATCAATCATTCTAAGATATAAACAAATTAACTTAAAGACTTTAATGTACTTGATCTGTTACCAGACAATTGACTGGGGTCCTTCTACTCTGCTCCAGAAGAAATCATGGAGAGGTGAGTGGGTTTTTTTTTTTCCTCTTTTTCTGTTGTTGTTTTGTTTTTGTTTTTTAAACATTTTTTCCTTTGGCTGTGACAACAGCAAATGGTGGCAACAGACAGGAAGAAGCAGGAGCAGGTGGTGCCTTGTAGTGGTACAACTCTTCTGCCCTTAATCCCTGGGACCATTGGCCTTGCTGGTGTAAGCCTAGGAAGTTGCAATTCCTCGGCCCTTGATAGAAGCTAGTGTCACAGGTCACCGCCTAGGGGATCAAAGACACTCGGCCCTTAAGGCCAGTGCTACTGCCTCTGCTAATGTCATTGTCAGTGATGCTGCAATGCCACCGCTGTCTGCTCCTGCTGCTCCACCTGGGCTCGGAAAGCTCCCTCTCTGCCTGTCATGGCAGCCTGCTGGGTTCTGCACTGTGGCTCCAAGGACACGCCATTTCCATGTTCTCTGCCACTGTCAAGAACCCAGAGGTTCTCAGGGCTCCTAGTCTCCAATGCCCTTCCCTTCCCTTTCAGTTGTCAACCAGCCAGCCCTTTGCTGCTTTTGCAGTCCTCTTCCTGACTGGCAAGCTGGCTCAGCTAAAAGTAAATAAACAACAACCTCCCCCTTAAACATACAAACAAAAACCAAAGACCACCAGATGAGAAGTGCTTTTATTGATCCTAATATTGGAACATGAGGGAAGGCAGTCGGGATTGCAGAGGACACTCCTAGTCAATGAGGGAATGGAATAGTGCCATCCCTTCTCTCCTCTATGTATTCAGAGGAAAATAAATAACAGAGTGTTTACAACAAGAACCTAGGAACTTATTGTAGCACTAATTAAGATTTTAACAGTTTTTTTTTTTAAGGCTTAACACCTGCTGAGTGAGGCTCTCTCATCTGTCTCTGACTCTGTAAATCTATTCTGTTGCTGTCCTGAAACACAGAACACATACAGGGCAAGCTTACAGGCCCTGGGTTGGCACTCCCCAAACATTAGTCTTTTGTAGCAAATTGTCTACTGGCTATTGAATGGTGTTTCTCACTGAATTCTAGACTATGATAAAAGTTATTCCTTTATCTTTAAAAGATTTCACTATTTTGTGGCTTAGTTTTGGGCTTCAATTTGTTTTCTAACTCCTAAGCTACATATATTCATACCCACAAAACCCCAAGCATTTCCTGTAACTTAAAAATGTAAATGGCAGATGGCTGAAGAAAAGATAGCTTTAAAATATACAAATGCACAGTTATTTTGGGTTATCTTTCACTGGTAAGAAATTATAGTTTTCTATTTTATGACTTTTAGAAGTTTTAGATGTTTGCGAATAATCTTTGAGCATTTTATTCCTCTGCAAAAAACATGTGCAGGTTTTGTTTGATGGGTAAAAAGTCTTTTCTCTGAAACCACAGTTTTCGATTTCTTGTTTTAGTGCTGACAAATTTGTCAGGATGGTGTTAAGGTTCCTCCATGGTTGCTGACTTAGAAATATCTCCTTAGAGTTTTAGAATTCTTGTTCTGTTTTAATGTTAGGGGATTTTGGCACACACACACACACACACACACACACACACACACACACACATAGATATGTATTTTTAAAATTTCTTATGTTCCTTTTTTTTTTAAAGATGGGGTTTCTCTGTGTAGCCCTAACTGTCCTGGAACTAGCAGCCCTATAAACCAGGCTGTCCTCTGCCTTCGAGTGCTGGGATTAAAGGTGTGAATCACCACCACATGGCTTGTCTTTGTCTTTTGACTTATATGTTGTTTCTTGTCATGAAGCTGTAGCTATATTATAAGTTTAGAATCTAATGTGACTGTATTTTTATGGTAGAAAATAATTTATCTATATTTTTATATTTGCTAACAATTCTGATTTATTCCTGGAATATTTTTGTTGGCTATTTGTTGGGCTCATGTTCTTTTCCTCCTGCCTTGATTCATATTTTTAAAATAATTTTTAAAATTTACTTCTGCCATTTAAAAATGTTTTTCCTTTATTTTTATTTTATGTGTATAAGAGTTTCACCTGTTTGTATGTCTATGTACCATGTGTTTGCAGTGCCCATGGGGACCAGAAGAGGATATTAGATCTCTTGAGACTCAAACTACAGGTGGTTATGAGCCACTGTGTGGGTGCTGGGAATCAAACCTGGCTTCTCTGGAAGAGGAGCCAGTGCTCTTAAAAGCTGAGTCATCTTTCCAGCCCCTGCTTCAGCCGCTTTTGATAAAAGTACATGAATATGATTGAAATGTTATGGGTGAAGTTGGATACAGGCTTAGTAAAAAAAAAATAGAGATTTTCTGATTGTCATGAGTAGACAAACTAATTTAAAACAATTGCTTTGAAGGGAAGTCCTTTACTGAATGGATTCAAAACAGTGCATCTTGGACTTCCAGGAAAGTACTTTGGTTAAACTCTTCAGAGAACAGACTGCAGTGTGTGACTGAACAGAGTGGGGAGTGGGGTTGAGTCTTTGGAGGAATTATCTGCACAGGCAAAATCATCAGCTATCACTATCTACAATCAGCTCTGGGACAAAGATCTAGTTAAACGTAACTGGAGAGGAGAGTTGGGCTGCTCTAGGGCTATGCCATGCTTTTAAGTTTGAAAACTCCCTGCACAGCTGCCCTTGGTTTATAAAGACAACACTGAGGATGATGGAAGATGAGTGGCTAAGGCTGAAGACCTAATTAGAAAGGAATTAGAATTAGTGTTAGATATGCCCCCTCGTGTGACTGGTAGATGGTATTTTTAGAAATGTGCTTTAATCAGTTTTGAAAGAGACCTATGATTAGAGGGTCCGTGGATGTTTTCCTTGAAAAGACAACTGGATGACTCTCTTTAGCTATTTACTAATTTACCATGCCAATGTTTTTGCAGTGCAGTGAAGTTAATACTTATGTGCTTCTTAAGAAAAAGGATAGATGTTTATGTGTGTGTGTGTGTGTGTGTGTGTGTGTGTGTGTGTGTGTGTGTATGTAAATATCAAGTGTTTTTATCCTACAATTAAATAGTGATATTAATTTTATTAATTGGAATCTAGAACTCTTGAGGGCTTGAGAGATGATGGGTAAGTGGTTAAGAGCACTTGCTGTTTGGAGGGCAAAACAGAGTTTGGTTCCAAGCACCTACACCAGGAGGCTCACAATTCTAGCTTTAGGGAATCTGATATACTCTTTTCTTCTACCTGGGCACCCAAATGAACACACACACACAGACAGATACATAGACACCCACATATGAATAAAAAATAATAAGATAATAAAATTCTTGCCTCTTTCATGCTGTCTAATCAATCTCTTCCTTGTCACATTATTTTATTTTGCTTCCAGTATCAGATAGGGTATTGAAGAAAATTCTTACTCATTTATTTATTATTTTATAAACAAAGGCCTTATATCACTTCTGAAGGATAATTAAAAGCACTATTAATATAATGAAGATGAAGTTTTCCCTTTTGACATTAGTTTAGCTAGCTTTCAAATACATTTATTCAAAAGAGACATTAGTTATCATGATAGTTCATCCCTCTTCTTATAGCAAGCCCTGTGGCTGTATCATCCCCGTGGTCCATTAATCTCTTACTGCAGAACCCTGAAATTGTGTTGGTTATAAGTAATCATAAACTGTCAGCTTTGAAAAGTTAACATTTGTTAGCTTCATGGGCATGAAAAAACTAGAGATAAGTGGGGTTGTTAAAAAGTCAAATTAAATGTTAATTGATGCAAGGGCACAAAGCATTAAGGCACTTAAGAGTTTACATGTAGGCACTACACTTATTAGACCTGACAAATTGTTCTGAAGACTTTCCATAGATATTTGCGTTTATAATTTTTTTGTACCACTCTTCTCTATGTAGGCATGACAATTCAAAACCAGTGTGAATACTGTTCTTGTTAGAGGTTTACATAGTCTTGTATGCAGCCACAGGCAAGATTCTGACTCCATTGTATATATTTACAATGTTTTATTTTTAAACAGTGTGGTGATCTAAGAAAAGAATCAAAGAACAGACTATCCTAGAAATTTGCATAAAGAGAAAAGGACATGCACACTCTTGGGGAATTAAAGAGAAGATTCTTTCTTAATCATCTCATACATTTAAATTACTCAAATTTGCATAAATGCTGAAGTGTGAATTGTTACTTTAAAAAAATTCAATTCCTTTCAGACCATTGCTAATTATTCTTGGCTAATGTGGTAAAGTTAAAGGCACAGAAAATCACTGATACTCCTTGGCTGTCTTTCCCAGAGTGCTGACAGAAGGACTGGCAGCTTAGATTCTCTGTCTGATAGACAAGGCACCAGTGGGCTGCCATGGTGTGATGGAGACAGCTTGTATCTTTGGCTGCTCATACACTGCAAAAAATAGGAAAGCATTGTGTGTAGCTCAAGCAGGATCACATTTTATAGAAACTGCTTACAAATCATCTGGTTTTACTGCATTTGCTTGCCATTAGAACTGATCTAGAACCAGTTGGAAGTTGGATTCTACTTGGGACTTTTAAATATGTCACATTTTCACAAACTTGTTGCTTATGAAGTAATGGCAGATATGGTAACAAACAAAGGACCAAGGCTGTCTGAAGCCCTCTTAGTTAACTAGTGATTTTTGGCTCATCTTGTCTATGGAATTTCCCATGGTCACAAACATGGAAATTCCCACCATATTCATGTTTGCGGGGGTGGGGGTAGGTGAGGGGGGGTGGTGGCGGGGTGGGGGGAGGATGCACTCCCTTGTATAGAATTTCTAGGACTGATTTTTCTCAACTGCTCTGTGGATTCTGGCACTTAGTACTGGCATGCCATTGGAGCAGCCTTGTTATCTTGGTAGGATTTTCTCTCTTCTTGATCACAATACATTAGAATTTGTACTTTCCCCCAAAGTAGGACTCCAGTGAAACATTGCCATTGCTGGAAAGAAGTATGAGAAACATCCACCTGCTAGAAATATACATGTATTTGTATGTAAACTTTGAGAAATTAAACAGAATTTAACAGATATTATTGAATGACTACATTGTTCTTTACTAAGTAGAATACTGTCTTAGTTAGGGTTTCTATTACTGAGAAGAGACACCATAACCATGACAACTCTTAGAAAGGAAAAACATTTAATTGGGGTGGCTTATATTTTCAGAGGTTTAGTCCATTATCATCATGTTGTGACATGGTGGCATGCAGGCAGACACAGTGCTGGAGAAAGCGTTGAGAGTCCTACATCTTGACCCGAAGTCAACAAGAAGTGAACTGCCACACTGGGCATGGCTTGAGCATATATGAGACCCTGAATCCCACTCCCAAAGTGACACACTTCCTTCAACAAGACCATATGTAGGCAGAGGTTTTCATTGAGACCATTAACCATCTCCCAAATAACTAAATAGAGACTTATTATTAATTTTAAGTGCTCAGCTGATAGCTTAGGCTTGTTACTAACTTGCTCTTACAACTTAAATTAACCCATATTTCTTATCTATGCTTTACCACATGGCAGTACCTTTATTTAGCACAGCATGTTCATCTTGTTTCTCTCTACATCTTGCTGGCAACTCTACCCTCTTCTACCCCCCCACTCTCTTTTTGTCCTCAAGTCCTGCCTAACCTTTTCCTGCCTAGATATTAGTGAGTCAACTTGTTATTAACCAATGAGAGTAATACATAGTCACAGTATACCAAAAGATTATTCCACATCAGCCATACCTACTTCAACAAAGCCCAACTTCCTAATAGTGCCACTCTCCATGGGCTTATGGGGGCCATTTACATTCAAATGACCACAAATACACAAAGAAATGTAAAATACAGTTGGCATCTATTAGGCTCCAATAGCCTACTTGAAAAGGGGTGACAAGTGAAGCAATAGTGCCATTGTGTCCCCTTATTCAGAAAACTCATCACAGAGGCTGTGCTTTCCATTCTAGATGTCTGTGAATCTGAAACTGCCACAAACAGAAGCTAATTTGGACAGTGGTAGCTTCTGTAACAAATATTCCCTAAATTCTCCATGGTTTAAGAGAAAAAAATGATTACTTACAGTTTACAAAACCACCCTGCTTAAATTTCTGGCCTTCCAAGTAGTGATTCTTGCTGGAACCAAACTTCCTCACATCTTATGATTTCATCTCTGTATGCAAATGTTTCCCAAGATAATTGTGGTTTTCTAATTTGAGATATAAAAGAGTGTGGAGGATCTTCCACAGGAAGTGTGCAATGGCACAGTCATACATCAGTTCTGCCTGTGTGTTTTTTGGAGAAGACATGCCACAGTTTGCTTCAGTGAGGCTGAGAGAATTGATCCAGGAAGGAAAGGAAATGTGTGTGTGTGTGTGTGTGTGTGTGTGTGTGTGTGTGTATGCTTACCAGTTTCTACCATGCTCTGCTCTTTTGGTTATCATATGTGTCTATATATATCTATCAATAGTTGCTTCATAATAATCTCCTAGTGACAAATATGTTCTAGAACAAGTACCTAATAAAAAAACCCAATGTTTAACTTATGAGTACATGTATGGGGATGTGTAGATATGTGTGCATGAGTGCATATCCTCAGAGGCCAGAAGAGGGTGTGGTATCCCCTGGAGTTGGAGTTACAGGTAATAGTGAACTCCCTGACATGGGTGCTGGGAAACATGCTTGAGTCCTCTGCAAGAGCAGAACACACTCTTAACCACTGAGCAATCTCTCTAGCTTGATCTACTTGACTCTACTCTGAAAAGAAAAATGAGAGGATATAGATATGTTATAGATAAAAAGGTAGGCTATTGAATCTACTTTTAAAAGACAGCTACTAGTTTTAAATACTTTACATTGGATTGATTTTTATATATTGTATACAAATTATATATATTGATATTGATATTGTTAGAAAATTCTGTATGTATATTTCTAATCTTGTTCAGGATATTGTACCTATACAGTTTATTTAGCAATGTAATGCAATTTGCTAATCCTTGAATGTTATTATTATCCACTATTAGGATATAAAGAAATGAAAATTAGTAGTGAGACTTTACAATTGAACTTGTAGTCATATTATGTCTGTTCTCAAAGTCAAGCAGAGATATATTTTAAATAGACATGTCATCTTCAAACCCTTCAGAGATCTACAGGATATGGCATTTAAAATGTTTTAATAACAATTTTTATTTCTTTTTTTATGACTATGAGACATGTCGGCTCCTGGCAGCACCAATCTACTTCAGAGAAGATATGGGCATTGAAGAAATGCATATGGAGTTAACTTTCGATGTGGCAAAAGTTAGCCACAGGGCAAGAAAGTGCCCTTGCATCAACTGCTGACATTATATGCTATCCAAAATGGACAAACAGGACACAAAACAAAGGATTACCAATCCTTGCCAAGACAAGTGTGGTTGCAGCTTTGGCAACAGGTGTCCCCTGAGGCCAGGACATTATGGCACCATCACTGAAGTGGCTTTGCAATCTGGAAAAGGTACAGTAGCTGAACAGGCAGTGGACTGATGGCTTCTGGTGTGCAGTGGAACAGTAGCTGAAACAGTTATTCTTGAAGGAGTAGCTACTCCGATGGAGTCTAGCCTCTCAATGGTAGACTGGCATTTAATAAAAGAGATGAAGCCACCCACAAGCTGGGAAGAATGGGATGCCAAGATGAAGCCACCCTCAAGCTGAGAAGAATGGGAAGCTGAATTCTAAAAACACCAGCAATTTCCAGAATTTAAAATCCTGAATCATGACAGGACACTGGTGGAATCTGATTTTATCTGGTACATGAAATACTTGCACCGAATGTGAGGTAGAGCTGTAGGCCTTGTGCACATCCTACTTTACAAATGAGTCTGTCAGATACACTAAACCTGTAGGCCAAGGTCCAGACCCTGGCTGTTTCTGTCATAACTCATTTTTTAGAAGTCACTTGTTTGCACTTCCTGTTTTACTAGGTAATTTTATTTCCTTCTCGAGTCTTTGATGTAGTTGAAGACTAGATAGTTATACTTTTCTTTGGCTATGATAAAAGATAAATTAGATATGAAACTTTAGACTCACAAATATAAGATAGATGATAGACTATTTTCTTTATTTTTGCCAAATATAGACTAGACACTATAACTGTAATTCTTGCTTGATAACTATTCTATTATATATAAATTTACTATATTAAATTTAAAAACCTTCCTTTTTCATTAGATAGAAAAGGGGAAGTGCTGTGGAATGTTGTTCTGTATGCTGTGAATGTGTGTTGCTCTGATTGGTTGATAAATAAAATGCTGATTGGCCGGTAGTCAGGCAGGAAGTGTAGGTGGGATAAGCATATAAGGAGAATTCTGGGAAGAGGAAGGCTGAGTCAGGAGTCACCAGCCAGACACAGAGGAAGCAAGATGACAAGGCAGAACTGAGAAAAGGCACCAAGCCATGTGGCTAAACATAAATAAGAATTATGGGTTAATTTAAGCATAAGAGCTAGTCAGTAATAAGCCTGAGCTAATGGCCAAGCAATTATAATTAATATAAGCCTCTGTGTATTTACTTGGGGGATGTGAGTGGTAGAGATTTGTCCTGACCACTGGCCAGCCTGGACACAGGAAAACTTCCAACTATAAAAACCAAGCTGTGTTTCTTATCTTTTATACAGAAGTCTAGAAATTGATTTCCTATACTTCTCCAAAGGGCACACCCAGAGACAGCATATAGTTCCATGTTACTCACCTTGTGGGAGCAGAGCACTTCTTTGCATAGTGGGATATGACTTCATGCTATCTGGTAGTATGAACCAGAAAGAAAACCTATCACATGGCTCTTCCTACAAAAATATATTACTGCTGCCATAATGTGCCACACACAATTGCTGTGGGATGTCTTTCTGTATACTGTGAATGTATGGTGTTCTGAATGGTTAATAAATAAAGCTGCATTGACCTATGGCAGGGCAGGATGGATCCAGGTATGAAAATCCAAGAGTGAGAGTGAGAGGAGAAAGGAAAGTAAGGGGAGACGCCAAACCACCATTGAAGGAGCAATATGTAATGGAACGCAGGTAAAGCCATGGAACATGTGGCAATATATAGACTAATAGTGATGAGTTGAGTTAAGCTATAAGAGCTAGCTAGTAAGAAGTCTGAGCCATAGGCCATACAGTTGGTAATTAGTATAAGCCTCTGAATGACTATTTTATAAGTGGCTGCAGGACCTAAGGGCCAGGCAGGACATAGGAAAACTTCCAGCTACACCCAATGGTAGACTAAAAACTTCTGTGGTCAAAGTAGAGTAGTGACAGAGATGGTTGCTTCTGGTCTACAGCCTCTTATGACTTCTAGCAGTATAGGTATGCTGAAGACTATCTGGCCGGTAAAAGAAGTTCATTTATTGGATTTTGAATCTAGTATATGGAAGAAATTTCTTTGTCCTGTATTATCATCCTGGTCACAGAGGATGTGGGAAGTGGACTATGCTCTCTTCAGCTGCACAGCTCACACAGTCACTAATTACTGATGCAATTTTACTATATCCAGGTAGTATGGTAAGGCAAGGAAACATATGACTTTGAAATCCAGACCCAGCTTCTTTGGCTATAAATTTATCTTAGGAACTTAGTGGGTGTCTGACCTGTTCATTTCTAACATGCTCCTAAAGTTCTTTACCAAAGGCAGTTTGCTTTTCCCTTCCTTGCTCTTGGAAATATAATCAATGAAACTTCTTGTCCAGGGCATTACTGAGATCAAGCCTGCTTTCCTGTTCCTTGTTAAACAGTGTTGAGATCACACAAAGATTAGTTAGCTGTTAGCTCCAGGACATTCTTGTTCCTGAAAGGTAATACTGTGAAAAATTAATGCAGCCACTTGTCACAGTTTTTCATCAAGGTCATTACTCTGCTATGTCCAGCAAACCAAAACTTTGAAAATCCCCAAATACATTTTATTTTGTTAACACCTATTGTGAATTCTAGAGATGTCATGGTCATTGTTTGTTTATCCTTAGTATTTATCAGAGGTTTGCCAGTCAAAAAACTAAAGTGTGATGGTCTAGAAAAAAAAAGCCTTGATTTTTATTTGACACCACTACAGTGATGAGAAGCCTCTTTGTGGAAACTCATATTTAAGAATTTCAAAGTTTTACTACTCAGTGAAACACTGTGGTCCTAAACACCCCCCAGTCATTGAGAAGAGCCAGGAGGAATACATGAAATCCTAAAATGAAAAATGCCTATGCTTTCAGAGTCCTTTTGAATTTCTATGTTTTAAGGCATTTTTGTTGGCCTTAATGGTATTGTTTGTTACTCCCTGGATGTGAAGCAGTCCCAAAGGTTATGTGTTGTTGACTTGGTCCTCAGCTGGTGGTAATACTGATGAGTGATTTGATCATGAGAGGACTAACCTCATTAGTAATAGATTAGCAAATTGGTGAACTCACAGCTAAAGGACTTCCTCCAGGAAGGCTTCCTTGGTATAGCTAGAATGAGAAATGTCTCCCATAGGCTCAGGCATATGCATACTTGGTCCTCAGTTGGTAGTGCTATTTGAATGGAGGGACTCCATTACTGAGGTGGGCTTTGAGGCTGTATAGCCTTGTTCTCTTTCCAGTTTTCTCTCTGCTTCCTGTATGTGGACAAAATATGATCAGCCAGGTTGCAGTTCTGATGTCATGCCATGCTTTCCCTGCCTCGATGGACTCTACTACATTGGAATTGTAAGCCAAAATAAACTCTTTCTTTTGTAAGTTGCTTTTGGTCATGATGTTTCATCACAGCAACAGAAAAGTACTTAGTATAGGCCTCATATGGATAATTTGAGGGTTTCCTGTGGAAGATAACTGAAAAGAGACAAGTCTTTGGTATTTTGATCAAAATGACAACTACATGAAATAGACAGCTTCTGGTCAAGGCCCACAGAACAAGATCCATCTGATCAGAGCCATGGAAGAACCTGCTTTGGTCTTCATGCTCTTGTTTATTTTCTATAGTTGTTTCCTATGTTATAAACTGTCTTAAGTTTCTAGATTTGCTGACACACCAATGCTCACCTCTTATACCCATAAATCCCTCATTCTTATTGCTTGTTCTCTGGACCACTGCCAACTCCTTGGAATATACTTAGTATATCTATCATCTTTCTATCTTTCTGGTCTATCTATCTTCTATCTATCCATCTGTCACCTATCTGTTCACTTTTTATATAAATATATATGAATATAAGAAAAATATATTTCTATTTATCCTTCAACCAACACACATGCACACACACATTTTTTAAATACATGAACAAAACCTCTTAGTATCAGTTCTAATAAATCAGAGAGCATCTTGGTTGATTGGTTTCAACTACTAAAGCATTGATTTACTTGCAGACAGCATACTAGATTCATGTACTGATGCTCTAACTTCTATATGATGGCACTTGGACATAGGACTTCTAGGATATAATCAGATTTAGATGAATTTTTGAGGGAGTATCTTCATAATAGATGAATGCCCTAGGGGTAAAAGGCATGTTTTCTATTCTAGCTATTCATTCTAGCTATACCAAGGCCTTCCTTTAGCTGTGAGTTCACCAATTTGCTAATCCATTACTAATGAGGTTAGTTCTCTCATGATCAAATCACTCATCAGTATTACCACCAGCTGAGGACCAAGTCAACAACACATAACCTTTGGTACTGCTTCACATAATAGATGAATGCCCTAGGGGGAAAAGAATGTTACCCTTCTTTCTTTCTTTCCTTCAGGTGGAGACAAAGGAAGAATGGAAGAGAGTTCTTTTTAGAACCTAAACATACTGATCCTCTGTTCTTAGATTTCTTTCTTTCAAACCTGTGAGAAAACAGATTCCTCTTGTTTAAGCCATCCAGTGTGTAGTATATTGTAATGGCCACCCAAACTCAATATGCTACCACCTGAATTTAACTCTTGATTTTCAAGAAGACTCACCGAAGCTTCATCTCATGCTAACTTACTCTGTAGATCTGCTTAATTTAATGATCATCTTAATTTAAACCTAACCATATAGTGCTAACCTACTACTAGTGAATTGTAGTTAACAGGTATAAAATAGACAACCCTAAGGGCACTTTCATTTAAAAAGAGAACAGTGAGTGACTCCCACAAAATAGTACTGGATTTGTACATGAAAACTATTCTGGTTACTATCCATGAACTAGGCAGGGTCTTGCCATCACAGTAACAGATTCTAGAGAGTTCCTACTGTCACTTGGGGTCTATTTTGATAATAACATTTTTTTTAAAATCCCTTTCCAAAAACAAACCAAGGCCAAAGAAAACCAAATGTTTCCTTAGAATAGAATGGAAAATGACTTGAGAAAATCATGAATTGAAACCAACAGGCTGTCCATGTTCAATATTACTTGGACATACTTTTCTGTGCCTTTGAATGGAAATAGTTAACCATGTTGAGATTAGACACGTATGCCACTCCCGCTTAAATAGCTCTGAGGGCAATCATGAGTTCGTTATTTGCTACAGAAAATGCTTTTCAGGAATGTAGGCTTGGTAGCAGCTAACTTGCTCATTAAGTACGATAGCTTGCCCATCCAGGCTGCTTCAAGGCTGTTATTTCTCTGTGCCTATCCATCCAGATTTGCCTGATCTGAACCAGGTACTTGTCATATAATACTTGCCTGATAATCACTCACTCAGGCCCTACAGCCTTCCTAGAAGCCTTAGAAATGCCATCAATTTAACAAACTCATATTTATTTGAGCAATGTATATTCCTAGTGATGTTTGTAGAGGGAATTCAATACATCTTGCTTTTTTTGTCAATTTTAGGGGACTATTTTTTTTTTTAGTGCATCTGGAACACCCATAGGCTTATATGAAAAGGGAATGTTTTCAATTTGGTTTATTCAGAGCTGATTAACTGAGCAATCGTTATGAGTTATTGTACTTCAATATCATCTTCAGTCCATTATTTTCTTGAGTTGGATTTTCTGGTTTCTAATTTTTTAAGGACTTTCCTTTCTGAATTACACATTTCCCTTCAGTTTCTTTTTTTTTTTTCAAACCACCTAATTCTTTCTTCAGCTAATCTCCTTATTGTCATACTTTGCAGAAAGCAGAATGTAAAAGTAACCCTCATTCTAACTTTTTGCAGCCTCTCCCCACCCCCAGACTTGCGGACTCAGTGGAAATGTATCACATAGGGATATATCCATCTATTTTCCATCTCCAAAGTCAATTGTTTTGTTTTTGACTTTTTGAAGACTGTTTAATGCCATTTCTGATGACAGTTTCTGTATTAGTTTGAGTAACGTCAACATTTAAACACAAATATTTCAAAATACTGGTGGGTAAATTGCACACATTGCAGAACACTTTCATAAGACTCTGAAGCTGGTATTAAACAGCTTCATAAGGCATTAGAGGTATGTGCCCTTCATAAGGCACATACCTCTAATGGCTCCATGCTCTTCAATTTCTTTGCTTCAAGGTGGATGTGATTGTTTGACCCAGGTTAGACAGTGGTGAAGGAGACTATATAGGATTGCACTATATAGGGAAGTGTTTAATGTGGTAGGCAAAGATGTCACACATCATTTCCACTCACATTTGACAGAGTGTTCCTTAATCATATGCTCAAAATCCTACAAGAAGGCTAGATAATGTAGTGTCTGTAAGCCCAAGGAGGAAAAGAAACGAGTTTGATGAAAAGCTCATCTGTCTCTGCTACAGTTATGTGTTTTTAAGCATACGGAAAGTACCAGACAATAGATGAAAGTGTCAGAAACAGAGATGGAGTAGCTCAGCCTGCAATGTGGCTGAGAAAATGATTGTTGAAAGACATCAGTCAAGGGAAGGATCGGGAGAGTCCCCAGATATGATACATGTGAGTAGAATATGTCAAGGTGAACACGGGAATTGTGGAGTTGCTTCTGGAGAGAAGAAAATGTTCAGGAGCAAAAATGACTATACACTGTGGGGTAGTGAAAGGATTTTCTGGCTATTAATAGGTTTATTTCAGAGAGGAAAAAAGTCGAAGATGACTAGGAAAGCTCAGCCAGAATAGAAAGAGACCTGTTAAAGCTAATAACTCCTTCAGTGCTATTTGAATGGTATTGGCTGGTTCAGTTATTGTCTACTTATAATTTTTTTCTCCTTCAGCCTGCTGCCTCTATTTTAGCAGCTTGTGTTTTCGTTTAGACAGAAGGGAATTCTAGGTGAGGAAGAGATACACAGACTCTGAAGAGGAGCCAGATTTTGAGTGGACTCTTATACATTCATCATGTTTGCCCAATGCTCATGGCTGATTTCAGGGTTTCTGCTAGTGTGTGCAGAGTGGATGGTGGCCTGAGTGCTGATTACTGCAGAAGTATCACTATGTACAAGCTAGTTAAAACATGGCATCCAGCTTGAGATGATTAGAAATCTAAGGTAGGTCATACAAAACTGTGCACATACTAAAAATGAACAGCCAGAGAAGGATTTCAGCTGTCTTCCTCCATCCCCCTCCCCTGCCTTTGAGACAGGATAGCTCAGTGAACCTGAAGCTTGTCTTTTCAGCTAGGCTGATAGGTCATCAAGCTCTGGGATCCACCTGTCTCCTCCCCAGAAACCTGAAGTTACAAGCATGAAGGGACATGCCTGTGGCTTTCCTGAGGCTGCTAGGAGTTTTGATTCAGGTTTTCCCTCATGCTAGCAGAACAAGTAGACTTACCCACCAGGCCCTCTACACATTGCTGTTTTATGTTTTATATTTTGAGACAGGAGTGTGACTCATCTTTGTTCTTATTATTAAACCAGTGTTTGAACACTGTGTGAATTATTACAATGAATGTCAAAATGGTACAGGCCAGATATGCCTGAGGAAGGTCGTATATTTCCAGGAAAATGTCATTCATCATACGGGCAAAAAGGTTTTTAAACTCTTGTGAGGTAATGTTGTAGGCCATATTACAAGAATTACTCAAAATTTGTTAGTCAATTTTAAGGTGTAAAATTATCAAGTACTTTTACTTGAAATAAGACGCTGCTTTGCCTATCTTACCTTTCCGTAGTTCTGGGGGGTGTAGTAGCACTTTTCAGCCAGAAGGAGGCGTTGGTATAGCGCCAAAGTGGGTCCTGTTGGAATTTGCCCCACGTGAACGCCAGATATTGGTGAAATTGTTAAGGCCACTCCATGTTGTTAAAAGGGAGGTTTATTTAGTGGCGTAACTTACAAATGAAGGGATAGGTAGGTTGCAGGGTCTGGGAAAGACGCAGCACAGTCCAGCGGTGTTCTCTGGAGAACTCTGCTTGGTCTACCTCCACCGTCCAGGGTCCAGAGACCAAGAGAGATGGCGCATCCAGATCTCAGGTCTTCAGGGTCCTCTCTTGGCCCCGCCTTATAGGCTTGACAGTTCCCGAAGCCTCAATGGGGGTTGAAACTTCTAGATCAAGGTTGGAATGGCTACCCACCACAATAGTTCTAACATCGCAAGTGTAATTTTTAGCATTTTACTCATGACCTGCTTTTCAGTGTGATTATTTGCTCAAATAAATAATGCATTTACTACTAGAAGTGTAAGACACACGGTTGAAGGAGACCAAGAGTACAGAAAAAACATGAAATAAAAACTGCATAAGCTTCATGCTTCAGATTTCAATCTTCCAATCCCAGAGGGTAATACTTGCAAATTACACTCTTTTTGCTTTTTCTCAAGTTTATCTGGGCCCTCTCCTCTCCCAAATAACAGGCTCACTGTATCCTGTGGCTCCTTTTATGTCAGGGTATATCACGCTCAGAATGGCGAATGCTTTTCCCATTGGCTGAAATTTAAGTTTTGTGACTTTGAGTTACATTTCTAGTTTTCTTTATTTATAAAAATCACACTTTACATGGATCGATTTCCTCACATTTAGCCATCAATTTATTTTAGATCAAACTATAATTAGACTCCGTGTTTGGAGTCCTTTGGAGTTCTTTGGTAAAGGTGATTCTTCAAAAAGGTGATGGTTTATGCTGTACCTCTCTGCTTCCTGGTTTCCTATAATTGCATTCTCCTGCCTTATTTTTAATTTCATGGTTTCATTCTAGAATCTTGTTTCGTAGTACTGTGCTGAGTCTCTTTCAATGTTAATCTCCTTCAGTATTTTTTTTTTTAAAGAAAAATCATTCTTATCAGGGACATAATTCTTCTAGGCTTAGAAGAAATAGGAAAAATAGATTCAGGGATATCAAAAACAAACATGCTTCTCATACCATCTGGAAACAGAATTATGAAAATAAGATTAACTCCAGGTCTTTTTCAGATTGAAATCCACTCTAAATCTGCATATTATGCTTCCTTTGTCAGATTAAGAATGGGGCTCTCACAGCAGCAACAGTGCATATATGGGCATAAAGATTAAAAAGTAGGTGGGATTGCTGTATAAGTATCATGACAGAATATAAGCCCAAAGGAAAAAGAAACAGAAGTAACAGAGCAAGTCCTGAGTTAACCATCCTCATTTCAGCAGCCTTGGGGGTGAAGGAGGCCAAGAAGTGGAGGCTTGTATTACCTAAGTACAGGGAGGCATAGATGTTTTTCAAGGTGTCTCCCATATTTCTTAAGAATGGGAATCTGTTTGTGTGTCCTATTGATAAACATCATTTATGCAAGACCAGAATGGATGTATTAATACTACTATTTGATTATATACCTATGTAATGTTGAAGTATAGCTAGAAGTTTTTCCGGTCCTGCCCAGCCCTGTGGTTGGGACTAATTTCTCCCACCTGCATCCCTCGGCCACTTGGCCCCAAGTAAACACACAGAAGCTTATATGATTTACAAAGTGTATGGCCTAATAGGTCAGGCTTCTTGTTAGCTAGTGCTTATAACTTAACTCAACCCATTCCTATTAATCTATATGTTGCCTCATGGCCGTGGCATTACTGGTCTGCTGGCATCTTGTTGCTCCTTGAGTGATGGGCTGGAGTCTGCTCCACTCTCCTTTCTTCTCCCCTCTCTCCAGCTGGAATTTACCGCCTGACCTTTTTCTGCCTCACTATTGGCCAAACAGCTTTATATATCAACTAATCAAAGCAACACGTATTCATAGCATACAGAAAGACATCCCATAGCACTGAAGTAGGTGAAAAAGATTTTGTGATTCTCAGGATTGGTGAAATAGAAAATTAACAGGTATTTCATGCCCCACCTCAAATACTCTAAGGGCAAAATTGTTATTTAAAAAAAATTTCTTTTCTTTTCTTTCTTTCCTTTTTGGAGACAAGGTCTCTATGGCTCAAGCTATCCTTGAACTTGCTATGTGGCCAATGATGTCTTTATCCTTCAATGCCTGATCTTCCTGCCTTGTCTAGTTGGAGTTATAATTGCTGTGATGAAACACCATGATCAAAAGCAACTTGTGGAAGAAATGATTTATTTCACTCACAGTTCCATATAACAATTCATTATCAAAAGCAGCAAGGGCAGGAACACAAACAGGGCAGGAGCTGATGCAGAGGCCATGGAGGGTGCTGCTTATAGGTTTGCTCTTCTGGATTGCCTGGATTGCTCAGCCTGCTTTCTTATGGAATCCAGGCACTACCCACAATGGGCTGGGCCCTCCACCACTAATCAGTTATTAAGAAATTGTCCTACAGGCTTGCCTACAGCTCCATGTTATGGAAGCATTTTCCTAATTGAGGTTCCTTCCTCTCAAATGACTTTAGCTTGCGTCAAGTTGACATAAAACTATTTAGCACTTGCCTTCATAATCTCTCAAAAGCTGAGATTATAGCCGGCAATATACCCCGTTTCTGGGACTTTAAGGATTGAATTCAAGGATGTGTGTGTAAAGGAAGCACTCTTCCACTGTTTGTTTTTATCTACCAAACACTTCTTTTATTGTTAACTTTTGCAAAACTGTGAAGTCACAGTACGACATCAGAACTGATATCACGGCTTATAATGGTAAGTTCTGACTTACTATTCTGAGGGTTATCAATTAATATAAACCTTATCATAGATGCTTCTTATAACATTAACTGTGTTGTCTATTTGAAAGCATGAATGGAAATTAACTAATACAATTTAATCAAAGCAAATGTGGACACAACTTAAGTATAAGTAAGAGTTCAGGCATATAATATGCTTGATGTTCAAATAAATATGTTTAATACCTAGAATATATATATATATATATATATATATATATAATTTATACTAATTTGAGGGAATAATTTTGTTCAACCTTTTAATATAATTAATATTTTGTTAGTATACATTAACATTAAAAATATTATTATTTTACATGAGATTTTCATTATTGAATTATATATATATACATATATATGTATGTATATATATATACCTAAAGAGTAACAATATTCCTAAAGAGTAATAATTCAGTATATATTGAATAAATTCACATGTATTTTACACACACACACACACACACACACACACACACATCTTTGTTTGGAAGAGTGCCCCATAAAGCTCTAGATGACAAAGGTTTTCAACTTTAATGGTTGGTTTTTTTCACATGATTTCTTCCTCATGGGCTAATCATGACAGTCTTTTCATTTCTCATGCCTGTGGTTAGCTGCTCTCCATAGAACTGTGTGCCCTGTTTCCTTCCTTGTCACATCTATCTTAACCTTTGATATAAGTTATCTTATAAAAGTCCCCACATTTAACATTCTTTTCCTTACTGCTGTGGGAATATTTAACCTTTGTATCAGTTGCCCAGAGTTGTCATAACAAAGATCTACAAAATGGATGGTTTAACATCATCAAACATGTATTTCTCATCATTCTGGAATCCAGAAGACCAAAAATGGAGACATCATCAGGATTGGTTATTTCAGTGCTTTTCTCTTTGGCTTGTAAATAGCCACCTCTTCCCATGTCTTTCTGGCCATCTGTGAGGTCTGTGCTAGTACCCTCTTAGAAGGTCATGATGGACCATGGTCAACTCTGAGGAAGTTGCTTTTACTTAATTTCCTAAGAAAAGGTCATGTCTCCATGTGAGTTTATATCCTGAGGTCCTAGGGGCTAAGGCTTCAATGTGTGGATTTTGAGGTTACAATTCAGCCCATGAAAACCTTTCCTGTATCAACTGCAATTTGTTAGTTATATGTTACAAAACAAAGAAAAGCACACTAAAACACCAAACCAAACCCAAACACTTAGTTTTGTTATAATTAACTTTACTAAAAATGTTAATAAAATATTTTCTGGTTAGATGTAGGTTTATACCATATCCATTGTAAGAGATTGATGTATTTCTGGCTTCTTTCAATTCTAAAAATCTGTGGTTTCTCTATTGTTCTGAGAGATTCTTTCCACTTAAACCTCTGTCAGAACTGACAAACTGTTTTTCTGCTGTTAATTTATGATAATGTAAATGTGGAAAATTACATTTGAAAAAGATGATTATAGCAATTAACCTTTTGTGATTTTTAATAAAGTATATTAATCATTATTCATGCATTATCACAGGAAAATATTTAATAACCTATTTATTTTCTCATATAGTTGGATAAATGTTTATTTATAGCAATTTGTCACATATTTTCATTTACTGAAAATTACCTGACATGATTTATAAGGATTGCAAATTTAAAGGGAAAAATAATGAGAAAGTATTTATAAAACATTTAATGCTAACTTGAAAGTATTTTTTTTTCTAATTCTTTAGTGATTTAAAAGACATTTTAGGATCTTGGCCTCAATGGTACAGTTATGATTATAGTTTTTTTTGGTTTTTAATAAAAGTATCATCGGTTGTTTTCTGAATTCTTAAATATGTTACATACATTTGTAGCATTTGATATTTAAAAGGAACATACAGATTGCATTTTTTTCCACTCTGCCCATGATAAATCAAGGGCTCATTATAAATTTAAGAAGACGCCAGTTGGTGGTGGTGCACGCCTTCAATCTCAGCACTCGGGAGGCAGAGGCAGGCAGATCTCTGTGAGTTTGAGGCCAGACTGGTCTACAGAGTGAGTTCCAGGATAGCCAGGGCTGTTACATGGAGAAACCCTGTCTTGAAACAAAACAAAACAAAACAAAAATTTAAGAAGACAAAATTATGTGAACATCAAGCCAATAAGTGACTGAACCAGGATCCCCAGGACACCATTTTTCTTCTGAGTTGGTCACCTTAACTGTTATGCTGACACAGAGTCATTACAACTTGCTGAGTACAAGTACAGAAAGAGAAATTCTTAGGACATTCAGACAAGCTGTGGGATGGCACAGAGAGCTGCCGGGATTGTTGTGTGTGGTGTGTGTAAAGTTCTCACAGTGTTAGCAGCTGAGGCAGATACATATGACCAATGAGAGATTCAGGTGCACATACATGTTCACTTCAGGTTTTTTAGGAGACATTTCTGGTCTAGAGTGATTCTCTGTTACTCACTCAAACTGATGAAGACTGGAGACACATATTTATTGTGTCTCAGTTACTCTTCCTGTTGTCGGGATAAAAATACTCTGACAAAAGCAACTAAAGGGAGAAAAGAGATCAATCGGTGGAGAGAAACTAAGGAGGCAGGATTTTGAGGAGGCAGCCGGTTACATTGTATCTAAAGTCAAGAAGCATCTGGTTACATTGTAACTGCAGTCAAGAAGTGGCTGGTTACATTGTAACTGCAGCCAACAAGTGGCTGGTTACATTGTAACTACAGTCAAGAAGCACCCTGTGAGATGCTTCTGCTCTTCTCACTTTCCTTTTTTATAAAGTCTGGGACCAAAGCCTGTGGAACCGTGCTGTTCACATTTAAGACCCACTTAAATGAACCTAATAAAAAAGTTCCTTACTGACCTACACAGAGGCTAGCCTCATCGAGATAAATCTCGCAGGTATACCCAGAGCCTTGTCTGTGGGTAATACTAGATCCTGTCAAGTTGGCAATCACTATTAACCACCACATGGTTAGCAAACAGTCTCAGTCTGCCTTTCCTTCTGTTACTTTTGGAAAATGGAGTATCATCTAGCCTATACTTTGCTATGTTACTGAGTCTAGCCTTGAACTCCTGATCCTCCTATCTCTGCCTCCCTGGTTGGGTACTGGGATTATGTGTATGTACCACCACACCTGGCTTATATCTTAACTTTATTGTCATGAATATTTAAGGTGAAAACCTTATAGACATATGACACAATCACCTTCATCTGAGAGATACTGAGAAAAGTGAGTGTGGTGGTTTGAAAAAAAAATGGCCCCTGAAGAGAGTGATACTATCAGGAGTGTGGTCTTGTTGGAGGAAGCGTGTCACTGTGGAGGCAGGCTTTGAGATCTCATATATGCTCAAGCCATGCCCAGTGAGACAGACCACTTCCTATTGCCTGCCAGTCAAGATGTAGGACTCTCAGCTACTTCTCCAGCATCATGTCTGCCTGCACACCACCATACCTCACCATGAGGATAATGGACTAAATCTCTGAAAATGTAAGCCATCCCAATTAAATGTTTTTCCTTTATAAGGGCTTCCATGGTCATGGTGTTTTTTTTTTTTTTTTTTTTTTTCACAGCAATAGAAACCCTAACTAAGACAAGAGTTGTTATCAAGGAATATGCTTTAAGCACTGCTTAGTGGGTCATAACAGTAGGAACATGGAAGACAATGGTGTTGATAGTGATTTAACTGTCTGGGAGTGCATCAAGGACAGAATAAAGGGGTTATAGACTCTCTCTCCACACCCTAAGAAAGCCATCGAGGCCTGGCATGTGTCAAGGTTGTACCTGAATGAAGACCTAGAGAGGCCATTGTGTGAAGCTGCGAAGTTGGCACTTGATTGCCTTGGAGACCCCAAGATGTTGGAGATGCCAGAGCCATGGGATACCTGTTAAGGAAAGCTGCTAACAGGGAGTAGAACCAGTCCAAGAGATAACAGTCAACAAAGCAATACCCTGGTTCCTGGTACCAACTTCTGTCTTAATAAGTGTTTTTATTGCTATGAAGAGACACCATGATCATGGCAACTCCTATAAGGAAAACATTTAATTGGGATGTCTTACATCCAGTTTAGAGGTTTAGTCTCATTATCATCATGGAAGGACGTGGTGGTTTGCAGGCAGACATGGTGCTGGAGAAGTAGCTGAGAGTCCTCCATCTTGCAGACAACAGGAAGTAGTCTGAGTTACTGAGCATGGCTTGGGCATATATGAAACCTCAAAGCCCATCCCAACAGTAACATACTTTCTCCAATAAGGCCATACCTACTCCAACAAAGCCAACCTCCTAATAGC
This sequence comes from Peromyscus attwateri, assembly GCA_902168425.1. Classification (NCBI taxonomy): domain Eukaryota; kingdom Metazoa; phylum Chordata; class Mammalia; order Rodentia; family Cricetidae; genus Peromyscus; species Peromyscus attwateri. The sequence goes on along the minus strand of CABHPP010148210.1, from coordinate 21,267 downwards.
ACCGTTCCTTATGACCTTATGGGGGCCAATTGTGTTCAAACTACCACACGTATATCCTTTGGAATTGTGGTAAAAATGTATAACATGGGACCAGCAAGGTAGCTTATTGGGTAAAACACTTGTCATACAATTCTGATGATGTGAATCCAATCCCAGATCCTGTGGTATAAGGAAAGTATTGAATCTCTAAATTTATCCCCTGTCCTCCACATATGAGAAATGGCAAGCATGCACCCACACTCACATACATGCACAGTATATGGATAAATACACCCAATGATAATAAAAAATAGAACTAAAAAAAAAAAACCAACAACCTAACAGCAACAAATCACAAAATTTACCACCTTTCCCCATCGGTTTGAATTACAAATATTGGAGATGGGTTGGTTTATAAACAACAGAAATTTGTTCCTCTGATTAGTGTGCTAGCATGGAGAAATGCAGGTATGAGTCTTTTCTTGGCTATAGGCTACTTACTTCTCATTGCATCCTTTTGATGGAGAGCAAGGAGAAGAAGAACATTTTCTCATGTGCCTTGTAGAGGTGCTGATCCAGTTTATAAGGCCTCGACCTTTGTGGTCCAAGTCATCTTCTAGTTGCCCCAGTATTGCCTAGTGCCATGGTGCACTGTGGGGGGATGCTAAGGTTTCAACATAGGAGCTGGGGAAAGGAGACAGAAATATTTATCCTGTAGTACCATCTTTCCTATTTTAAAAAATATGTATTTTTGAGATTATAATATGATTACATCATTTTCCCCTTTCCTTGATTCTCTCCAAACCTTCTTATTACCCTTTATTGCTATGGCTTCCTTTCAATAATGTTTAATTTCATTATATATCATAGTATTACACCTAGCCTGTTCTGCACCATGGCTTCCTTTCAATAATGTTTAATTTCATTACATATCATAGTATTACACCTAGCCTGTTCTGCACCATGGCTTCCTTTCAATAATATTTAATTTCATTATATATCATACTGTTACACCTAGCCTGTTCTGCACCATGAGGAAGGAGAGAGACAACACTTATAGGTTCAAAGATTTTATTAAATCACCAAATAAGTGGGCCACTGATTGATCAGGGCTACTAGACAAGGACTCAGGAGACTTTTTCCTCCTGACAGCCCCGAGCAAGGGCAGAAGTGGGGTTTATAAGCACAAAAATCACACACCTTCTTGCTGAGTTACAGGTACAATTTTCACCAATCAGGATTTAGAGATTAGGGGCTTCCTTGTGTGTTCCATCATTGTCAACTGATAAACAATGCAAGCCTGTCAGTCCAACCAATCAGATTCACTTGTTCCTTCTGTTGTTAGGAACAGCCATAATGTTTCTAAAGAACTAAAGATACCTAACAAGTATTTCTATGGTTTAGGGAGGAGGTTGATCAGCCATTAGAAAGTTCACAGTTCCCCTAGGGCTTGGGAACCTGAACTTTATTTCACCCTACAGGTAATGGAGTCTAAAGTCAAAATGGCAGTACTTAGGTCAAGGTGCTTTTGCCTGCTGCCTTCAATATATATATATATATTTCCTTAGTTACCTGTAGTTCTTTGTAGAAGGTTTAGTTTGCAGTTCACTAGTGCTAAGTATATCCATGTTGTCATGCAAAAGCTCCCAGAGCATTTTTTTTTCCTGGTAAAATCAAAAGTGTGAACCACAGAAAAATCCTATTTCCCACAGTTGGCTCCTGGTAACTCTATTCCCCCTTTTGCAGGAATTTACCTACTCAGAATACCTCATACAAGCAGCATAATGTACTTGTCTTTTTGTGACTGATGAGTACATTATGCCAAGTGGAATCCATGTTAACAGAATATGATGTGATTTTTCTTGCTTTTAAAGGCTGAATTGTATTAAAAATAATATTTAATAATAATTAACAATCTTCACATAAAATAATTTTCTAACCTATTCTGTTATCTAGGGACTCTTGATTTGCTTCCTTCTTTTGGGTGTTGCAACTAATGCTGCTGTGAGCATGAGTATGTCATTGTCCCCTTAACTCCATTCTTATTTTCTTCGGATATACCTAAGATTGGGACTGCTGAGTTGCAGGGCAGTTTAATTTTACACTTTTTGAGAGAACACCATACTGCTTCCTGTGGTAGTTTCACTATCTAAAATTCTCACCAGTGATGTATGTGTGTCTCAATTTCCATGCATTCTACCCATTGCCTGCTTATTTTGCTATATGTAGTCATAAATTGGGATTTAAAGCATGTTCCCACTTTCTCCAGGGGTTTTCAAAAAGGTGGCACACCTAGCTTTCTATATGAAACATCTGGGCATCAGAGAGTTATTCATCAGTGAAAAGACAGTACTTTTTGATGTCTAGATAATGCATTAATGCTTTTCTCCCATCTGACAGACTTGGATATCTTTGGTATTTATTTCAGTTTCCTTTCTGTTGCTGTTATAAATATCATGTCGATAAGCAACTTATGGAGGGGAGGGTTTATTTCAGCTTATACTCACAGATTACAGTCCATTGTCAAGGGAAGTCATAGCAAGAACTCAAGCAAGAACCATGAAAGAACACTACTGACTGGCTTGCTCAGACAGCTTTCTCATACAGTTCGGAAATATCTGGCTATGGAGGGTACTGAGCACACTGGGCTAGGTCTCCTTAAATCAATTAGTAATAGATAATGCCCTATAGACATGCCTACTGGCTTACTTTATATTACTAATAAGATACCAAGACCAAGGCAACTTATGAAAGAAAGCATTGATTTGGGCCTGCACTTTAGAGGGTTAGAGTCCATGACCATGATAGTGGGGATGATGGCAGCAGACAGGCAGGCATGGTGCTGGAGCAGTAGCTGAGAGTTTACATCTTAATCCACAATCATGAGGCAGAGAGAGAGAGAGAGAGAGAGAGAGAGAGAGAGAGAGAGAGAGAGA
>CABHPP010148210.1:0-18342 GCA_902168425.1 Peromyscus attwateri | reverse complement strand
AGAGAGAGAGAGAGAGAGAGAGAGAGAGAGAGAGAGAGAGAGAGAGAATGGGAATGGCTTGAATATTTTGAAACCTCAAAACCAACCCCAGTTGCATTCCTCCTGCAATAAGTCTGTATCTCCTAACTTTCCTCAAACATTTCCACTATGAGGCTATGGGAGCTGATCTCTCTCTCTTTTAAAATTGAAAATAGATTTTTTTTCATACAATATATTTTGCTTACGGTTCCTTTCCCCCCAACTCCTCTTGGATCCCTTCCACCTCCTCACCCACCCAAATCCACACCCTTTCCTGCTCTTTCTCATCAGAAAACAAACAGGCATCTAAAAAAATACTAAAACAAAACAAACAAACCTGAACAGGACAAAACAAACAAGGAAACAACAAACAGAAAAACAAAAAGGCAAAGACAAAGCACATATAGATATAGAGAAACAACCTTGGCAAACACAGAGATCCCGTAAAAAGAAAATTGGAAACCTTAATATATAAGCAAATGGTAAGACAATAAAAAGTTGGAGATAACTTCTGGGTTAAGGATGTGGGCTTGCATCCATTTCCACTCTTAGCACTGGGACCTCATCAGGCCCAGATCTGTGCATGCTGCCGTAGTCTTTGTGAGTTCGTATGTGCATCGGTCCTGCCCTGTTTAGAAGGCTTTGCTTGCTTGACATTTTCCATCCCTCTGTCTCTTACAATCTTTCCGTCTCCTCCTCCACAGGGTTCCCTGAGCCATGACAGGAGGAAATTAATGGAGACAGTGCATTTAATGTTCCAAGGTCGCTGCATATTGTCCAGCTCTGTGGGTCTCTGTGTTTGTTTCCATCTACTGTAGGAGAAAGCATCTGATGGTGGCCTAGGAAGACTCTGATCTATGAGTACAGCAGAATGTCACTAGGAGTCACTTTGTTTCTATGATTTTTAGTAGAACAGAAGTGTTTGGTTTTCCTCTTGATCCCTGGCCTCTCTGGTCTCAGGTTCTTGGCCACGTGCTAAGTGCCAGGCATGGGTTCCATCTCATGGAGTGGCCTTAAATCCAATCAGATAGTGGTTGGTTGTTGCTGGAGAATTTCTCTCCAGCTCCCAAGTCCTGCCAGTCCCTGGTTCCCTGACCGAACCCATTCATAAAATAAACACACAGACGCTTACATTATTTAAACTGCTTGGCCATTAGCTCAGGCCTATCATTGTCTAGCTCTTACTCTTATATTTAGCCCATTTCTATTAATCTCTACTTAAATAGAGATTATTATAGGGGCTTGAATAGATAAACCTTAAGTCTCAGAAGAGATTTTGGACTTTTAAACAGTGTTGAGACATGAAAAACTATGGGCTTTTGAAGTTGGATTAAACGTACTTTGCATTATAATATGGCTACATGCCTACAGTGTCAGGGAGTAGAATGTGGTTCTACTCCCTGCCACTATAGGGCTCGTGGTTTACCGGTACTTTACATCTTCCTTGTCCTGGCGGCGGCTCCAGGCAGTCTCCTCTATCTTTCCTTCTTCCTCAATTTTCCTCTCTGTTAGTCCCACCTATATTTCCTGTCTGGCTATTGGCCAATCAGTGTTTATTGACATATAGCGATATCCACAGCAGTTGGTTACTCCCATAAGCCTTGTGCCACTATTGCACTAGCACATCACACAGGCAGATCACCATAGAAGGTAACAGGGTTTGTAGCTAGCTTGGTGTTTCTCTCTCTCTTTTGGTAGTATGAGAGTATCTTCCAGTACCCTGAGCACTAGTCTGTAGGGGTGAAGGCTCTATTTAGACACCAGCTCGACTTCTCCATGTACAATAGGACTTCACTGCCAGTTTGTGGAGAGTAACCTATAGCCTTGGAAATTCTCATTCAAACCACCACATTCTACTCCCTGCCACTGTAGGCATGTAGCCATATTATAATGCAAAGTACGTTTAGTCCAACTTCAAAAGCCCATAGTTTTTCATGTCTCAACACTGTTTAAAAGTCCAAAATCTCTTCTGAGACTTAAGGTTTATCTATTCAAGCCCCTATAAAATCAAAAAGGAAATGACATATTTCCAACTTACACTGGCACAGAACATACAATACCATTTCTAAAGGAGGGATGAGGATGTGGTGATGAAATACTGGACCACAGAAGGAAGGGAAACTCCAAATCCTGGAGCTCCATGTCTGTTGTCAAAGGGCTTAGACAGCTCAGTCCTTCCAGCTTTGTTGACTGTACTACACTTCTCTCTCCTGGGCTGGTTCCAGTCCTTGTATGCAGCTCTCCTTGCCATATTTCTCATGACTCTGTCATCTCCAACATCTTGGGAGCTCTATCCCAGTTCAAGCTTGACTTTCACAAATTTACACAAAGGCCTGTCCATGCCTTCATATGCAAAGACTTCCCTGTCCCACTCCTGGCTTTAGTGGCTTTCCTTATCTGAGGAAGAAAAATCTACAACCCTTTGACTCATGTATCCTTCCTGACTCTACAGCCAGAACCACTTAAACCACACTGTCAAGGTTTGGCTACCAACATGGGATAGGACCTGGTCCTGTTGAATCTCGTCTGCATAAGCTTTCCTTTGTTGATGCTTTTTAGGAGTAGAAAATTCCTCAGACCTTTTTTTTTTTTTTTTTTTTCAAGTTTGAAGCTTAGTTGGGTGACATCTTGCCCTGAGGGCAACTCCATTTTGGATCAGGCACGGTGCTGGAACAGTAATGGACAGCATACTTCTTGACCACAGGAGAGAGGGAGGGAATGACAGGGGTCTTTTGAAACCCAGTGACAGGCCTTCTCTAATGAGACCATACCTCATAATTCCTCCTGAACAGTTACACCAACTGGGTACCAAGTATTTAAATGTATAAAGCCATGGGGACCATTCTCATTTAAACCACCACACCTGCAGATTGGAATAATTTAACTGGTCTTATTTTAAAACTTTGTTATTGATTTATTTTATTTTATTTTATGTTTTTGCAGGGCTAGGGATTGAACCTATGACCTTGGGCTTGAAAGGCAAGTGCTCTGCCACTAAATTATACTCTCTGGTCTAATCCAGGTAATTCTTCAGTTCTATCTTTCCATGTGACTCTAGGTTGTGTCAAGCTGACAACAAAAAATAACTAGGACAACACTTGATTAAAAGTCTGGGCCATGGGATAATAATATTGTTGTTTGTTGTTCTTATGTGAATTTTAATTCTTTTATGTTCTCAAACTTCAGAAGACTAGAGTATAAATGAAAAGCTTCATTTAGAAAGAACTTTAAAAAATATTTTAGATTGAATGCTGAAAATAATAAGGGAGGAGGGGGGAGAGCCAGAGAGAGAGAGAGAGAGAGAGAGAGAGAGAGAGAGAGAGAGAGGAGGGAGGGACTGATTTAGAAAGTTCTTTCCCAAACCCAGGACAGTTAGTGAGTTGGGAATGATAAACCTGACACATTTCCCTTTCAGAGGCGACTCTTTAAAGTGAAATGAATAGTCGCTGCAGCTCATCTTGACCTGTTTCCTTTATGTCTCTGGACTTCTTTGTTTAATGCGAAAGAAAAGAAAACTTTAAGGCTTGTGATTAATGACTGTACTATGTGAAGTCACACAGCATAATTTATGGGGAGCCTTACCTTTTGAGCACCTCAAGGCTTTTTTTAATAAAGTAAAACCATGTAAACACTGAACTTGCTCCAAATCGAAGATACAGCATTCAGTTCTGTCAGAGCAGTATTACAAGTCTCCTCATCACCCAAATAGAAATTTTTATTTAATGAAAATTTCTACCCAAATATTTTCCTTGTCCATTACTTTCAGTTTTCATTTTTATCTTGTAATTTCCCCATTCTTATAATATTACACTTATATGGTCTTACCTTTCAAAGTCTGTCAAAACCTTATAATGGAACAAATACATCGAACCCACAGGCATGCAACTTTGATGGTAAGTGACTTTGTTCATTTTTCATTGCTGTTATTTAAAGTATTCACAAGCATACAAGGAGGAAAGTATATACTATATGGTTTATATTAATATTATTTTATATTTATATTATATATTTTATACTACTTAATGTATTCTAATATAAACATAATCTTATTTTTACATTTTGGATTTGGACATACTTTAAAAAGCATATTAATTTCATCTTTACATCCTCAAAATTATTCTGTGAAGAATGAAGGACAAGTATTTTTACAGATCCATTTACAGATAAGGAGAGCAATTCAATGGCTTATCAAATGTCCTTAAATATTAGTGGTAAGGGCAAAGTAAGGCCTGGGTGATTTGTTCCCATCCTTCCCATGGTGTGTTCCACATAACAGTGTGGCTCTGGAGCATGCTGAACATGTTACTGATTCAGGGTAAATGTCTCTACTCATGTTGATAAGGAAGTGCTATCCCTTTACGGATACATGATGCATGTTTGTATGCATGTATGATCATCATCTACAATTTCTTTGTTTTGTAACACAAGCTACAAATCTCAAAAAAGTCTGAACTCCTGGTAACTGATGTCTATAAAAAAACAACAACAACAACAACAAAAAAGGAACATAGAGAGAAAGTGATTAATCAGTTCTAGGAAGACAGAGCCTCAGCACCCAGCAAAAGTCACCAACAATTCCGATGGTTAACAAGAAACACAGATTGCCAAAAATGTGTACAGGTTATTGAAGAAAAATAGAAATACCCAATGAAGCAAGGCTCAGTTTTCAAAGATGGCATCTTCAGCAGGTGTATAAAGAGAGGCAGGCAGACTTTTTGTCTATCTGTGCAGCTATGAAGACTGGAACTATACTGTGGCAAATATGAGCGGATGAATGTAAAACTAGGTGATGTGGGACACACTAAAGAGATGCTCATTAAGTTCCTGGAGCCAAAGAGCGGAACGATTGAGCTTTCCCAAGCATTTGACCCACAGGTACACCCATGCAAATGTAGGTAAAAGTTATTGCCTGCTCTTGAGTTCAAAAGCCCTGGTGATTGGTTTAATAAACGCCCGCCTGTCTTTATCAAGTACTGTTTGAAAGTGGGTCTAGTGAGGCATGTATATTGCTAATTACAGAGTATGGGTTCAATCAATCTTAACCAACATTTGTTTGTCTGCATAAAGTTTAAAAGTCCCTCCAGATGTTATACGTCTAGCGACAAGGTGTCACTGTGTGTCACTCAGATTGGTGAGGAACTCACAGCAATCCTCCTGCCTCTGACTCTTAAATGCTGGAATTACAGCTGTTAGTCACTATATATGGCTCCGAGAAGTATTTCTAAAGACATGTGACTTGGGTAAAAATCTTACCTGATGGTCCAGGACAAATTTGTGTGTCAAAAGTGAGATTAGAGCCTCTTCTGGAAGGCTGCTTTAACAAGGTTTAGAAGGTAATTCTGGGGACTACTTGAAGTGCGGCTCAGGACAAAGCTGCTGAGTCACACTGGCTGTAGAGAGCCTCACAATCCCCACACTTCCTTCCCTCTAAATGCTGCCCCAAATCTCTTGTTTCGGTCTCACTGGAAACAGATATCCCCTGTGTAATATCCTAAAGCCTCTGCATCTAGTCTGCTGAAATTTATTAGGTTTCTTGCATCTTTTCTTCACAGGGTCCCGCTTCCAGGCCGTTAATCATTTTCACAATTCTCTGGAATCTCTCCATACTCGCCCAGTCATAGAGCCCAAAATAGACTCATTAGTGAGTGCTTGACCAGTGCCAAGTCTAATGAGATGACATTTTCATCTACACATGTGAGACTGATGATTAATAAAAAAAAAAAAAGGGGACACAAAAATGTGCCATGGTGTCAGGACTTCAGGGAGTGCCTGATGTGCAGTCTGACTCCTGGCTAAAAATAAACTTGCAAGCGGAAACTGTGTGAGAAGTGTGTGCATATACTCAAACTCTGGTTCCAGATGACCCTAGTTAGCTGCTGGCCCTGTCAACACACACACATACACACTCATACCACCACCACCACCGCCACCGCCACTGCCACCACTCCCACCCCCACAACAATACTATCACCATCTTCTACTACTACCTCTACTTCTTTATTCTCTTTTTTGGGGGTAATATGTGTTCTTCATTGAGAACTTTACACATGTATACACCGAAAGATATCTGTCTATATATTGTTTATATAGAGATCATATCTCCCTCCCTCCCCCTTTAACTTCCACCACATCTCCTTCAGTGTGACCCCCTTCTAGCTTTGTGCTTTCTTTTGTAACCCATTTAAGTCCAGCTAATGCTGCCCATATATGCAAGGGTATGGGCTAGTCATCCGCTAACATATCAGTGGCTACATCCTCAAATGAGAATGATTCTCCCTTACCCCCAAACTACCGATTGTCAATAGTTTCTCAGTGTGGGTAGGGTTCTGGAGATCATTTACTCTGTCTATGCTGGGATTTTGGCTAGCTTGATCTTGACTAGGTCTCGTGCAGATAATCATAGCTACTGTGAGTTCATGAACATGATAGCCAAGAGCAGGAGGCAATGTCTCACAGCACTCCTTGCCATCCTCTGGTTCTTACATTTTCTTCTGCTTCCTCTTCTGCTTCCCTGGGGAGGCTTGATACAGAGTTCTATTTACATCTGAGTACTCAGTCTCTGCCTCTCATCATTGGCTGCTGTGTACCACATAAGGAAGCAGCTCTGACCAAGGCTGGGAGCATACTAGATATATGGGTATAAACATAAATATTTAGAATTCTCTTTGAGAACATTTAGAAAAAATCAACAGTAGGTTCTACACTAGGGCTTATGACCTTCCCATAACGTCTGGTGGGTACATGCCCAGAAGTGGACACAGCTGGGTCATATGTCAGCTATATTTCTAGTTTACTGAGGAGCTTCCAAAGTGGCTGCACTAGTTTACACTCCCAGCCAGTGTATAGGAGCATCCCTTCTACCTTATAGTGTCAGTATTTGTTGTCATTTGTATTCTTGACAATGAACATCCTGATAGGGGTGAGATGGAATCCTCAAATAGTTTTAATTAGCATTGCTCTGATGGGTAAGGATGTTGAATGCTTTTTAAAGTGTTTCCTATTCATTTGCATTTCTTCTTTTGAGAATTTTCTCTTCAATTCCACAGCCCACTTTAAAATTTGAGTTGTTTATTTTCTTACTTTAAATTTTTTTTATAATTTTAATTTCCATTGAAAATTTTTTTTTTTCATATCATGTAATCTGATCATGGTTTCCCCTTTCCAAACTCCTCCCAGATACTCCCCACCTTTCCAAGCCCTGACTCCCACCTCCAATCCACATCCTTGGTTCCTCTCTTATTACAAAATGGAACCAAAAACAAACAAAAAGAAACAACAGTAAAAACCTAAGCAAAATAAAACAAACAAACAGAAAAAAAAGAGTCAAAGAAAAAGCACATGAAATACACTGAAAAATACACACTTTTAAATCACATGGAAACTCCATAAAAACCATAAAAAGGAAAAAAAAGAAGGAGGAGAAGGAGAAGAAGGAGAAGGAGAAGGAGAAGAAGGAGGAGAAGGAGAAGGAGAAGAAGGAGAAGGAGAAGGAGAAGGAGAAGGAGAAGAAGGAGAAGGAGAAAAACAAAAAAAAGAAAAAGGCCCAGATAAAATTTATTTTGCATTAATCATCTACTGCTGGGCATGGGGACTGATTTTAAGTGTGATTTGTATATCCAATGAGATTCCATTGGAGAAAACTAATTTTTCCATTATGATTGGTTGTCTATCGGAGATAGTTTCTGGATAAGGGATGGGGATTTATGTCCACTTCCCCTCTCAGCTCTGGGACCTCAATCTGATTTAGACCTGTGCAGGTCCCGTGCATGCTGAATAACTTGTTAGATTTCAAATCATCATCAAGGAATGGAATCCAAATTTAGTCCCCAAACTCTAATGGTGCCGTCCTTGTCTTCACCAGATGTGACAGCCTTGATTTCTTGGTGTCTTCCATCCTCAGTGGCTTTAATCTTTCTGCCTCCTCTTCCACAAAGTTACTTGAGCCCAGAGGGAAGAGATTTGATGGATACATCGCATTTAGGACTTTAGTTTCTTGAGTTCTTTATGTATTCTAGACACCAATCCTCTGTGGGATGAGTATCTGGAAAATTTTTTCTCCCCTTGTGTACCATGCCCGTTTGCCCACTTTGCACTTTTCTTTGCTGTATGAAAGGTTTTTAGTGCCATGAAAATAAAAATCTGGATTTTGTTTGACAGCAGAGAGACAACACCAGATATTTCAGAGAACCACTGTAATGCCACATGCAGAGGCTAAGGCAGACTATGTTACCTGAAACTTCAGAGAGGAATTTGTGGATGAAGCAGAGGACTTCATCTGGTAAAGGGAATGGTTATAACATCAGATTTTGGGGACTGAATTCTGAATCCATTCTCGTTGGTGACTTTAAATCTAACAAGTTACTTAGGTTCCTAGCTTGGATTCTCATTTGCAAAATGAGGCTTATGATGGTGTGCCTATCTCCAGAGTTTACAATGATAAAGTGAACCTTAATTCATTTTGTATTTAAAAACCAATTTAAAAAGAGTTATCAATTGCAAAAGGGTCATTTATATCATTTTTCCCCTCTTGTCATTGGGAGAGATTACAGATGAGGGATAGTTCTCCAAGAAGTGTGCACATTTTGACCAACATCATAATTGGTCATCACTGCCACTGATACACATGTAGCTCATGTAAATCAACGTAGTATACTTGTTTGTCAGCTGGAGGAAGTCACAGAGGTGTGTAACAGTGAACAAGGAAATTCGCTGCCCCAAGGTTCAGTGAGCTGCTTGTTCTCTCAGCAAAAAACAGCATTAATTGAGCCACATCTCCGTTGAAGTCATTTAATTTCTACCAGAAACTAAATGCAAAGTAGAATATCCATGAGTATTTGAAATGCCAAGGTTGAAACAGTTACCTTTTACTGAAAGAACACAAGTTCAATAATTTTACATATGAATATCTGTGAACAAGACACTTGCCCCTTCAGCTCTACAATGATTATCTTTCAAATTAGTAGGGCATGGTCAAATCAGGTATTCATGAGTTGGCCAAAGGTGCTGTCAGCTAATATTGCCAATGTTTATTTTTAGGTCTTAACATTTTAAGTGGTATTTTCTGTTTCATTTAAAAGTCATAGGAAGAGGGAAATGGGCCAGCCACAATAAGTACAGGCTGTATGGCTTCTTGTGTATAATTTCTAGAAAATGCAAACTACTCTATAATGCTAAAAGCACGTCAGCAGTTACCTGGGGCTGGAGACAGAGAGAGGACCGCAAATGGCCACGGGAGACCTTTGGAGATGATGGGAATTAACCATGGCTCCACTGCACTTGTGGTTTCCTGGTGTGCAACTCTCAAGTAGGGCTTACCAAGATTTTGTGCAACTCAGATAGACACCACTCACTATATAGAAATTAAATCTCACTAAAGGTGACTTAAATTATAAATAAAAGTCACAGGAAAGTCTTCAGAATGCCATAAGACTGTAACAGGGACTGAGAGAGAGAGCCAGAAGAAAGGTTTCCAGCTGACGATCAGGTCCGGATCAATCACAGAAAACACAAAAATACATTTTTTTATTGGCACAAATGAAACTAAAAGCAACACCTTAAAAAGGGCTGTGGAATGAGGATGCCATCTAAGACAATACGTAAATCTGTGTTGCCATAATTCTGACACTCAGAGAAATAAGACGGAAAAATGAAGCTAGGTTGGAGGTGCCTGTCTCTCTACAGAAAATAAAATGGCTGCTGCACACCACTTGTCAGGAACATTGCAGTTACTGATGGCTCTACCTGAAAATTTTATGGATCCAGATGCTAAAACTCTCCCCCAAACTCTAACGGTTCCAGCAGAAAGGGTAACTTGCTGAGCATTTTTTCTTGTATTTCGTAAAAAGCCCCCGTATGATATCAGCATGATATCAGAATTTTAAAGTTCACATTATAATCCATTATGCCACAGTGCTCTGGCACACACGAAAGGGTCACAGAGGAGATTTTATGTCCCATATAAAACCCCGGCACAGGTTTACAACCCACTGTCGCACTTGCTAGAGTTTACCAGCAGCCAGGTAAAGTAATCACATTCACTAGATTACAATCAAACAATTTTCCTCACTGAAGGGGTACAATTTGCTTCATGAACTCAGGCTTCAGTTGTGTTCATATTTCCTTGTCTCTTTCAACTCAGTAGTAAAATTTCTCATGTACCTAATAATTATAAATCCAGTGTCTTACATACAATTTCTCCCTCCTCCTAAGTGTTCAAAGCAATGATCACGATCGGGCGGTGGGCATCCAGGAAAGAGCGTGGTCCCCGTGGGAGTCCTGCTGCCGCTGTTTTGTGCAGGCCTCTCTGTCTGACACCACTGAGCAGCTCGCCACTGTGCTTTTCCGGTCCAACTGAAACGTGATTCTAGTTAACTCTTTTGATTTCTCTTTGGAACTGTCACTGCTGTGTCTGGGCATTGCTCTGCAAAAGCTCAAGCCCCACCGTGACCGAGTCTTCAGTAGACTTTAGCATCCAGGCATACATCCTGCCAAATGCTGTTAATGTTACTCACTGTAAAAATTTTTTGAAATTTAGAAGCATAAGCCTAGAATCTCCCTTGAGTTAACTGTGCTAGAATTTATTTCCATTTTCTGGCATGCCTCCCTCTGCATGTGAAATGTGAGGGAAACTCTAGTTCAGGCTCTGATCTTTTGTAGGTTCACATCTTAGGTAAAAGGAAGTTGGGGTACAGATTCCTTTCTTTGTTTAAAATGGTCTCTGTGTGTGTGTGTGTGTGTGTGTGTGTGTGTGTGGGCATTCATGCCACGGTTTGTATGTGGAGGTCCTAGACCACCTTTGTGGACTCGGCTCTCCTTTTGTCTTTGTGAGTATTCTGGGGATTGAACTCAGGTTGCCAGCTTTGTGCAGAAATTACTTTTGCCCACTGAACCATTTCAAAGGCCCCTGATTTTTTCTTTCCAAAAGGCCAAATGATCCAGAGAAGTGACTGAGAGACCGTCCAACTGTCACAGCTAGGATGCTGTAGATGCATTGGCTCAAACTACAGAGATCAGTTTCCACAGTTTTGGAGGACTGGAGTCAGAGACCAAGGGGGCCTGCAGGTTTGGATCCTAGTGAGTGCTGTTGGTTGGGTTTGTGGGAGGCTCACCACTTCTGTGTCCTCAGATGGTGGGACCAATTTCTGGTGTCCTTTCTTTTTTCTCTAAAACAGTGATCCAAACTTGAGAGCCTCCCTTTGTGAAAAGCCAATCACCGCACAAAAGCCTTTCAGGATACCATCACATGGGAGGTTTGAGCTCTGACGTGTGGTCTTTGAAGAGAGTGGACCACTGTTCAGTCTGCAGCACCATCTCCTCTTTAAAGTGCTTGCATGGTAGAAATCACAGGGCAGTAACAGCTGTGTCAAGAGCAAAGCACATTTTGCTGAACTCCAATCACTGGAAATGATCTAATTTATGACACCCCCCCTCCCGTGTGTGTGTGTGTGTGTGTGTGTGTGTGTGTGTGTGTGTGTGTGCATGCATGCACCTAGATGTATGTGTGCACACACTTTTGTGTGTAAATTCAGGTATCTGCCTACCACAGGACTCACGCGGAGGTCAGAGGACAAACTCGTGCTTGGCCTTGCTTCCCACACTGTTTGAGACAGGCGCTTTTTGGGATTTGCTGCTGTGCACAGTGAGCTAGACAGCCTGTGAGTTTCTGTTCTGTTCCTGTTTTCCAGCTTGCCGTAGGGATACTGTGGTTACTGATGAGCCTATTGTATGAGTTCTGGGGATTCAAACTCGGGTCTTTGCACTTGCTAAGCACTGAGCCATCTTCCCAGCATTGTGCTTTATTCTTACTCTCTTGGCAGTCTTCATTTCTGGCCCATCTATCTGCCTCTTTACTGGAAACCCTTTGCTTGAGAAATTACTGTGAATATTGGTTCACACCAATATTCTACTGCGCACCAGACAGGCTATGTAGTTTTAGGGAGGTGCCATCCTCAGGAAATAAGCCTTAAGAAATTCCAGAGGTGATTGATACATAATTCAGCTCCATCACTACTGGAAGAGATGGCTTACATGGTTCTTAGAGTTCCCATAGGATTGGACTCCATTTACTTATATTGTCAATTTACTTGATAACTACTTTGATTAGCATTCTTCTTTTACACCCATCTTTCCCCAACAATGTTTCCTGAGATAATCTTTCAGTAAACCACTTGCGGTCAAATCCTCCTCTGTTATTTTATCTGGGAATGAAAATGAAGACATCACGTACTAATCCAACATAACCTATAGGAGAGAGGTTGGACAGTAGTCAGACAAGATGTCCAGAGAGTCTCCGATTTTGCCTGTAACATAGGAGAAGTAACAGCACTGAAGCCAAAGCAGAAACATTTTAGAAAGGAAAGTCAGGCAGGTGGCCTGTGAGCTCTGGTCATATCTGCAGGAGTTAAGAGAATGGTAAAGTACAGAGGAGGCACTGGGGGAAAGAATTCATATATAAATGATATGGGCTGTTAGCACTATCCCCAGCTACCAGGCAAGAGGAAGCCCCAGGGAGAGTGCACAGCTTCCTTAATCCTGAGTTTGTGCTTTTCAGAGCACCAGTAATGAGATACCTTCACAGCAGGAAGAACAGCCACAGCCATGTATATCTGAATCACTTCTATATATTACCAAAGTTTACTCTCACATACCATCCCAGGAGACCTTGGAAAATAAATATTGCCTCTCTCCAGTAAGATTACACACTTAAATGCATTCTTTATATTAAATGTAGTACAGAGTGTTTGGCAAAATTAAAACATATATCTATATAAGGCATTTTTGTCTATATGGATCCCTGGGCATATAAATAAATAAGCAGGTGTAAAATAGCATTATTGATTCATTATCTACAGGTAATTACATAGGTTACTTAGTCCTCATAGCCTTTGTATGTGGTAGAAAGCGAGGGGAAGAGTCTCTTGATTTTTCTCTCTTACTATATATATGTGTGTGTGTGTATGCATATATGTATATACATTTATATGTGTACACACACACACACACACACACACACACACACACACACACTGGAATGACTCTCAGCATTCCAGCTTCTGGAATATTCCTTCAGCTCAGAATAAAGATTAAATAAAAGTGAGCATATTTTTAGGATTTGAAAGTACATCAAGGTTTTACTGTTTCATCCCTATATATATATATTTTTTTGTTGAAAACAGTATTTTTTTATCAGGCAAGGAAATATAAGTTATTTTAAAAATATTATTCTGTAGAGTTTATTTTTTTCTAGTTAGGATATTTCAAGCACTAAAAATATTTGATATGAATTTGTCATTTGAAACTGAGAAAAAAGGCAGGATCAGCTGCCGGAATGATATTTGAACAACTGTCTTATCACCTAATAAGTAATTTATCTTCTAATAGGCAGGAGGAAGGGAAGCTCTGAATTTCTCATCACTATTTTCAGCATCGAATCCTGATTCTGCTTATTTCCACTTCAGTATTGCTGATTTCTCTATATAGGGAGGGCACTGAGATATTTTCTTTACTTTGGAGAAGGGGAGAAATAATGAATACATGGCGTCTGGTGTAGAGAACCAATTTGGAGCTAAGCAGAATCTGAATAATTTGCTTAAGTTATTTAACCATTTTGTGATACCGTTATCCAAATAAAATTAAAGTGCTAATATCAAATAATGTTTGCAGATTTTTAATGAGAACTATAACAGCTTTGAAATGCTTATCATTAGGCCCGAAGCACACATTTTTTTAGTAAGGAGTATTTTTGTTCTGTTTTCCTGGAACTTTGATTCAGAGTCTTAGGCAATGCTAAGTGGCTAAATCCCCACTCCAAGAGTTTTTGTGAGGGGGCAGGTTGAGATGGGGTCTCACTTCATATATGGCTCAGTGGGCCTCAGATTTGTGATCCTTCTGGCCCAGCACCACTATACTTAGTTTCAAAAGCATTTTTTTTTCTTTTTTGAGATAGGGTTTATCTGTGTAGCTTTGCGCCTTTCCTGGAACTCATTCTGTAGCCCAGGCTGGCCTCAAACTCACAGAGATCTGCCTGCCTCTGCCTCACAAGTGCTGGGATTAAAGGCACGTGCCACCACCGCCTGGCGTCCAAGAGCATTTTTAACATAAAAATTTAATATATACAATGCATAATGTAGCCAAAGAAAAGGAATTCCATAGGACTAAAAAACAAAAAGAAACAAGTCCTTTTATTGTTTTCTGTTACCCTACCTTAAAATCACTTGGATTAATATCCCCATGTATTTGAAAGGATCCGACAATACCCCTAAATTAATTCAGTCAATATTTCATAAATTTTAAGTTCTTTTTTTCACACTTAGTCATGAAATTCTGTCTTAACAGAAAAATGTATTAAATCATATTTAAGAGCCAAAATTCTCATTTTTGTTTATAGTTTGTGTCTGTTCTGACTGGAAGTTTGTGGAAAAAACTTTCTCTGCCTCTACCAGCAGATCTTTAGCCATGCATTCTGAGCCTGTCTCTTGTGTACATATAGCTTTTTCCAGAGATAATCAAATTAATAATCATCAGGGTAGGCCCACACAACATGACAAGTATCTTTGTCAAAAGAGAAATTCCGGACCTAGGGATGAACATGCATGTGGGGATGATGTGGTATGCAGACAAATGCCGATGTGATGATGCACTTTTTTTTTTTTTTTTCCGTGTCCCACTTTGTCAACCAGTTAGCTTTTATTAGGGTTACCAGAAAGAGAATGGATCGGGGGTTACTTACAAGTAGCAGAGATGACACAAAATTAGGTGCATCACTGAACAGCCTACCTCAATGTGGGGACCTGCCCCACCGGGAACTTAGGTCACCTGTGAAGAGATGGCCTGTAACAGAGGAAAGGCAAGTGCGTGCAGCTGGCCTGTTCCCCAGCCTCCCTCTTACCCGGAGACAATTAGACTCAGCGGGGAGTCAAGTCAAGCAAGAACTCGTTTATTGATAGGCAGTAAGCCTCTTTTATACCAGAAAACCTCAAAACCCTAGGAGGAGGTGAAGGAACCAACCAATCATTTTAAAAGTCACCCTATTTACAAGTTGTTTACACCCTGACACCATCTTCTGTTTTTTAGTATCTTATCTTAGCATAAATAACTTGAGCTAACTTTCTTTTTCACAATTCGTCTCTAATTTCCATACAAACGACCCAAGCTAACTTCCTTTTAGCCATCCTTTGTATCTATTCTCTGTACAAACAGATTAAACTAACTTCCTCTGGTACCATTTGTATCCACTCTCTGCACAAACAGCTTAAAGCTTAAGCTCTATTTATCTAAATTTCTTTCGGCACCCTCTTTGCAGCCCATGTATGTCCCACACCTCAACGTGGGTGACTACCCACAAAAGTGGCAAACCTGGTGCTCTCTTTAGTCTGCAGGCTGCTCAACAGTCTGAATATCTCTTCTCTCTGCAGTTTTGCTCTGGACAGTCTCCATCGCAATAGCTGTTTCCTTCTTTTTATATTGCTAGGCAGTACTTCTCTAGTATTGTTTCATGATCAATTCCCCAGGTGCCTTGATGTATACTGTTGAGTAAAGGAAAGGTTCTATGGTTCTCCCTGTATCCTCTTTTCTCTCATACCATCACCTCCAGCAAAAAGTGGTTGGCAATCACCAAGAAGTAACACAAGGAAGAACAGGTACAGTGAGGTTTTTGGTCATTGGCGTTTCACAGAATACCACTGCTCACTGTCTACTTCCAAAACAAGGACTGGTTCTAATGTTATTGTATATCAGTTTCTTCTAATTTGAAACATTCTCTCCAGGAAGGAGGGAAGACTATGAACCTTAGGAAGTAAACAAAAGGTCTTCTGGGAGAATAGAAACTTGGGATACTCTTGATGATGCACTTTTGAGTAATGTAGGACCCAATATTGTACCAAACCACCAGAGGTAGACTAAATATACAAGACATCATTTTCTGTCTCAGCAGGAATCAACCTTGCTGAAAAACACCACCACCACCACCACCACCACCACTACCACCACCACCACCACCACCACCACCACCCTGACACACACAGAGGGAGAGAGAGAGAGAGACAGAGAGACCAAGAGAGAGAGAGAGAGAGAGAGAGAGAGAGACTATTTTGTGTTTTTAATTCTCTTACTCTATAACCTGTGGTATATATAAATACATAAATTTTTGCTTCATATATAAGTTTGCACATGCTTCAATAAATATTTACACATATATCTATATATTCTGCCTATGAAATGAAACTGAAAGCACTTGCAAACTTTTTTAGTGTTTATTTTAAAACAAAATATTCCTATGTTTATCCACAAATTTCATTCATTTAAAACAAAGTTTCCTTCACCACTTTCAAATCTTTGGAGAAGAAAAATATCATATACTGTGGGAGAAACCTGTAATTTCCCGCCTTAATCATTTTGTACCAATTGAAGTTTTTATTCGCTTCCAAGGTAACTGTGATAATGTAAAAGCACAGAAGTCATGTTAGATTTGGAAGCACGTAATGTTCCACAATGTGGACAATTCATCAATAAGTGTTTCTAAGTCGATGTTCAGGAAATAGTTATCAAAATCCTGACTTGGAAAATAATTAAAAGTTTCTTTGAAAAGCCAGAGTGAACTGATCTAGATAATAAAAGTCATAACTCTCAGTTAAGGAAGAAAGTGGTAGCATTCTAATTTCAAAAAGCCTCTCAGTGAGATCCCTTTTTGTACCTTTATTAGCTTCTTGCTGATGCGGAAACATCTGTACGTATGGATTGGAGTTGAATAAGGTGCAGTTGGGTTCCAGAATCCAGAGGCGTTCCTCTGGTTGCCGAATCCTGATTTCTGAGGAGGCATTCTGGAAGAATCCTAATTGCACCTGCCTTTTTGGAAATAACTTAAGCCGTCTATTTCTCCCAGTTCAGCACATTATTTTCCCAAGAAAGACGAAGAATTAACTTCTTACTCATTTAGACATTCCCTCTAATTGTTTTGAACTTTCTTGGCCAAGTAGAGGGATCATTTTTCTAGTCTTAAAATAAAACAGTAGACCTTTTTCTCCATGAGAGAAAATTAATTCAGACCAAGAAAGGGTGGCACTCTAGTTCAGAGGACTGTGTGAATTAATTAGTGTTAGAAGAAAAATCCTTTTTCTTATTCACATACCTTTTGTCTTGGTTCTTCCAAGTAATGACTGCTTTTGTTTAAGAGCTGAAAGGAGCAAGATGCATTTTCTAGGCATGCTGGGGATAGAGAAGGGGCTCATTACATCTCAGTGGAAGTCCAATATGTTTAATTTAATAATTTTTTTCAAGGCATCGCTCATAATTCGAATTCTCATCCAGTCAAAACCTAAATTACAATGAAAAAAAAAACCTGTTCCAATAAATCAATAATGGCAGCTAATAGAAGTTCTTCCTGCTCTTTTGACAAGCTATGCCCAGCCTCATTAAGGCAATCACAGATGTAGGGAGGTTCTTTTCCTCCTTGTTTTTATTTATCACCTCCAGAAACAAAGAAATTAAGCTCAGAAAAAAAGAGTAAAGATGGTAATAAGCTGAGGTGAGGAAATCTGCGTGAAGGTTATGTGGAAGCTCCAGTAGGTTTTCAATGTAGTACTTTATTTCCAAATAATCTTTTAATACACAGGGCTCCCAAGAGGCTTTGCAATTCTGGAAGCTGATGGCAACATTTACAGCTGGTTAATTTTCATGCTAACTGAGTACTTGAGAAACCTACCTCTTTGTTGTAGAGTCTGCACGATGTAAGTGGGAATTCTTCTTTGTGGAGCTCTTGCATGCCCTTGAAGAGCACAGTTCTGTGGCATAGGCCACGTCCAAGTGAGTGAGTGGATAAGATCCGACAATCATTACTTCAATCAGCCACCTAGATTTCAGAAGCTCCTTCATGCAGTCTAACTCTATGGAAAATGAAGCTTCCCTAATTAGGCCCAAGGGACACCTGGTTTCTTATATACAGTGATTTGTACCTGGCTCTATATAGGCCAACAGAGAAAAATGGTGTTTTCAGGATTTTTTTATATTTTTTTTTATTTTCCAGAACACTAGAATCACTTTGGGGATATTTTCAACCATCTAAACTCTTACCTTATACGAGCCAAACTAGAGTGTTTTAGAGTGAGAACTAGGGTGAACTAACCGTAGACTATCTCTAGGTGATTCCTGCATGCACAGGCAAGAACCAGAGAAGTAGGATTTTAAAGACATTTTATGGCAAAAGTATAGTCAAGAGCTAAGGATGAACAAAGTCAAGATTACCCTAGCTATACAGAAATCATTTGGTCCACACCCTTGAAGACAACTATCTTTCAAAATGGAGAGGATGCATTTAAAATTTCTCATAAC
>CABHPP010148209.1:0-40501 GCA_902168425.1 Peromyscus attwateri | reverse complement strand
CATCTTCCAAAGCCAAGACAACCTTACTACTGACAATGTTTCTTTTAAGAAATCAATTAGATAGTTCCATTACAAATAGCATATGCAAGATAATTATGTGATTAAAAAATAAGGCCAAGACAAGTGTCTAAAAGCTTTTTCCATCCTCTCCTACATGGCTAGTGTTGAAGATGAGGTTAGTTTTCAGTTGGGCTCTAGGCCTTTAACCTTGAATGTCCGGTTTTTGTTTGCATAACAATAAGATATGGCTACTGTACACTCTGCCCAAAAATTCCAAAAAGCTCCTATTACTTGGCTTAATGGCCTGTGTAACCTAATTGAAAGTGGGAAAGTGAGCTTCAGGTTTTCCCCTCTTCAGCTTACTGTGAAGTAGGCATTTTAGCATCTCATTGTCTTGTAGCTATCATTCATCATTTATAGTTCCTTCCAGTGAAAGGAAGCTGCCACGTCATAGGTTTGGTTTGAAATACCTATTTAAAATGGTTCAGAAGAACACCAGGGAGCTTAGCGGACAGTTATGGGCTTGGGCTTTAAAAGGCTGAAATTTACAGTTCAATCCAGTTTCTCCATTTCACTGGTGCAATGTGACCTTGAGCATAGTGGATAAGCTGGCGTAGTTGATCCTTCCTTGTCTCATCAGAACAGTGGGAGCAGCGACCTCCTTCGGGGCTGCCTCCCTCATAAAACAGGGGTATAGCTCCCCACAGGTCACAACTGTACCCAGGAATCATGTCTGTCTTAGTTTCTTGTCCTGTTGCTATGCTGAAACACCCTGACAAAAGCAACTTAAGGAAGAAAGCATTTAATTTAGCTCACAGTCCCTGGCGCAGTCCATCAGGACGGGTAAGTCGAGGCAGCAGAGAACTGAGGCAGCTGTGCACATCACATACATAGCCAGAAACAACAATGGATGCCTGATGCTGCTCAAGATCCCTTTCTCTATTTATACCATCCAGGATCCCAGCCAGGGAATGGTGCCACCCACAGTGGGCAAGTCTTCTCATGTCAATCAACACAATCAAGATAATGCCCCACCGGCATACCCAGAGACTAATCTCCCACAGTCTGTCAAGTTGAAATACTAACCATCACATGTCCATACCTGCTACAACTGATGTATCCCAAGGAGACACTTAGCCCAACATAGGCCCCGGTGATGATGATGATGATGATGATGATGATGATGATGATGATGATGATGCAGTAACCATGGGGCATACTGTGTGTCAGAGACTATTGTAAGCAAGTATAAACATTAACTTGTATACATCTTCACAACCAACCCATGTGCTGTGTGCCATCATAACTATTATCCCTATTTAACAGATGAGGAAACTGAGACTCAGAGAGTTATAGTTCAAGCCACACTAATAGAATTTCTTTGGGGAAAGATGCACAAAGCCATGTTTGCTTAAGTCTCTGGAACACAAAGACTCTCAGTCTTCAAGCTTCTACTGTATAGGTTCTACAGGAGCCCTCAATGATCCTTTAAAAAATTCCTCCAGGCAGTTTTCACCAGAGTCAGGTTGTTTCTACATATAAAATGTTATATGCAAATGATCAAACAAAAGAGCTTGATGAATGCAATTCTTACATCAGGGATAGATATCATAATGCTTAAGTAAAGCAACTTTAAAATGCCCTAAGAGAATTACAAGAGAGAATCAAGGAGAGTTTTGCTACTCAGCCATCTTGGCTCTCTATGGTCTTTCAGCCCCCAGTGATTAGGCCTGAGGGCGAGCTACGATGCCAGTCAAGCAGGGACTACTGAAGGATTGATCTGTACCTGGCTTGTATTCTCACTGGATTCTCACGGGCTTCTGTGAGACACATGCTTCCACTGTGTCCATTTTACACATAGAAGATTGGCATTCTAGTTCCTTTTATCCACATCCACCCCTTTCCTCCCCTCCCTCCCCTCTGAGTAGAAAGAAGGTCTGACTTAAAGAGACGGAGAGTCCATTAGTGTCTCTGACCATCAGCTTGTCTTGCCAATGCTACAGTTTACAGAGAGTGAAAGCCCAAAGTCCATCTGTCAACAGTACAGAAACACTGCCATGAAGGCCGGAGTCACCCAGCAGAGAGGTCTGGGTCTCCAAGTGGACAGAGTAAGCTGGGGAGGAGAGACTGGAAAATAAGATCAAGGAAAGAAGAGTATCCCAAGGAAAGAGGCATCATCGAGATGAGGGGTCCCCACCTCAGCTAAAGTCGGGGCAGTCTCCTATCCTGACATGAATGACAAGCCCCAACAGACACTGTGGAGAGCCCCAGGTGGAGGGTGGTCTCCACACAGGTTGGGGCACTTCAGTTGAGAGAAGTAGCTTGCTCATGGTCACACGGCTGGAGTACTGGAAATAGACTGGAATGCCACCGTCTGATTCTGGAATCTGTGTCCCTCAACTGTGATTCTGTATAGCCCCTTTCCTCATAGACAGCTAGAGCAAGCTGGGCTTCACTGAGGAGCCAGTCCCCTAAACTGCATCCAAGCCTGGCTCAACCTTCACAGCCATGTCTAAACACTACCTGTTTCTCTACTGAGTCTTTCTTAGTCCTTCAGGCCTCAACATCCTTTCCCTTCTTGACCCTTGCAATATGCAGCATGCTTACATACACTACCCCAAATGGTTATGTTAAATTCCTACCCCACCCTAAGGTCATTAGCATGGGGCAATTTAAGGGGAGAAGGGAGTCCTCTTGGAGACGAGAGGTCATGAGAGCTGGAAGTTTCTGATTGGAGTTAGCACCCTTGTACATGAGACCCTTGGCTATTTCCAACATATGAGTATACCATGTGACTTCCCAAGAGGAAAGATATCTATCTATGAATTAGGAATGTAGCCCTCACTGAACACTGAATCCACTGATGCCTTTAATCTTGGACTTCTCAGCTTCTAGAACTGTGAGGGTGGGAATATCTGTTGGTTCTAAGTCACCTAATTAGCCATAATTCTGTTCTAGCTGCCCCAGTGGGTGAAGACATCCCCGTGGCCTCTTAACCTCTTTAGCTATACCAAATGAATTCTGCTTGGTATGAGAACTGGGTAGGCCTGTCCTTTTTCCTCTGGGAGTTGAGATCCTCACGGTGTAAATACTGTTGCATCTTCTTTCCCCAACTCACTACAGCACACCTCATCACCACCAGGACAAGGCTTTGTACTGAACACTCCAGGCTGAGGCACTGATGGAGGCTGACAGGAAAGGTGCCTGTCTTAGAGAAAGTACACAAGGCAGCATGGGCTGCAGCTCCCTCTAGCTCCATCCCTCAGGCACAGAGTCTTTGAGAAGTTTCTTCAGCAGACAGACATGTCACAACACAGGACTAAGTTGCACATTGGCTCATTTCTGCAGACGGCTAGCTTGCTCCCTGGTTTAAGTGAACAAAAGAGAGACAGGAAGCTCCACTGACAGAATCCATCACATTTACTCCGGTAAATTCCCCAGTGCCCATTTGGCCAGGAACTACCTGCTTCATCACACATCTCCCAGCGCCACCCCAGGGATCAGCCGTGCCCAGCAGTTCCTAGCACCCCTGTGGCCATTGACGTAATGGTTGTAACTAACCCTTTCCCTCACCCCTGTATTCTGCAGGATACCTATGAGCTTCCCAAGTTGCCACTGTGAGATCTTGTCCCTGGGGATAATCTGCCTATTTTGTGGAGTAAAAACATATTAAAGAAGAATTGTGGGAGAAGAAAGGACACTGTAAGTAAATATCATATTAGAACCAGTAAATTCCAACCACTACCAATTAAGTAGATGAGCTGCAAGGATGGTGCCTGGGAGAGATGCTACCCACAGGGTCTAATTGGAAACATGCTGCAGGAGCAGCCTCAGTTCCCACTAACACCTTTTATTGTGTTGCCATTAGATGGAAATACCAATTTGTTGCGGGGGGGGGGGGGGGCTTGTAAACTGTCTAATATGGAAGAAACTAAAAAAGTGACATGAGCCTTCTCTCTGATGGTCAGCTCTCGATTTCCATGAGAGCAATGTTATCAAGGAGCCAATGGGGTAGTCCGGTGGGTTTATCTAACTCCCTTGAGATAAACACTAAAACACTAAGTCTTAAATGTCTTTTCTTCACAGCCAAACCCACCAACCAGGAGCCTGCTCGGCACCATGGCACCAGGCAATTGGTCACTATAATGTTCTCCTTGTGATGAAGAAGCATGCCCCAGCCCTGCATCATGGCAACCTGAATGAGACAGAGAGACCCACACACAGCCCTAGGGTTGCCCACTCCAGGCTCCCAAGAGAAAATACAGGCCCACCTGGTACCAAGCAGCACCCACCAGAAAGCCACTGTTAGAGTAGGCAGACGTATGGTATGGTGTCTAATGGAGAGAGAGAGAGAGAGAGAGAGACAGAGACAGAGACAGAGACAGAGACAGAGACAGAGAGAGAGGCAGGCAGGCAGACAGACAGACAGAATGGTTCAGGTCCTGTGGACAGAGGCAAATTTGAAGAGATGAGAGAGGAAGGGAGTGGGCTGAGATGGTTAGGGAGCTGACCCCTTGACCAGGGGTAATACATAGGAAAGTGAACCCTGCACTTTGTCTGGGAAGCACAGCAGTGATCATCCTGTTGGTGAGAGCGCAGGTGAGCCAACCCTGAGGATGGAGTGTGGGAGACCCAGCCCCGCCCCTCATCTGACACATAGCGGGAGAGATGCCTTTCTCTGCCCCCCATGCTTCATCCCCTGGGGCAGGTGGGAGAGTTGGCCTGTGGGCGTAAGAGCAGGAGGACCATCCCTGACCCCCAATAGCTGCAACATTTAGCAGGCCCTGTACCTTGCCAGGGCAGCACAATAGAGCCAACCCTGATAGTGCAAGTGTGGGTGAGCCAGCCCCAAAGTTGTGAGCATGGGAGAGATGTCCCTACTTCTCATCTGTCTTGAGGTACATGAGGCTACAATACCTGAGGCAGGTGGGAGAGCTGACCCTGTGGTCATAAGAGTAGGAGAGCCATCCCTGACCCCCACCAGCTGCAACACTTGGGAGAGCAGATCCTGTGCCTTGCACAATAGAGCCAACACAGTTAGGGCAGGTGTAGGTAAGCCAGCCCCAAAATTGAGACCATGGGAGAACTGTCCCCATTTTCCATCTGGCAGGCCAACCCTACAGCTGCCCAGGCCCAGACCCAAGGTTGTGACTTGGCCTGCTCCAACATCCACTCCATCTATGATCTGCTGGAGCATGTAAGGGACCTGATCCACAGTCCCAAAGCTGCAGGATCTCCATAACACAGGGTGGTATTGGGATGTTCAGGAAGTGTCCTAGTGGGGGCCCAGCATTGAATGTGTAGTAGAGAACAGGAATCTCAAACCAGACCAATGACTGCAATTAAAATTTGCAAGTAGAGATGTATGGACAATAGGGTAATACAGCTTCCATGATGAGATTTTTAATTCCTTCCCTTTTTCTTTTCATTTTATTTTCTTCCTTTTTTGTCTTCAATTTTGTTTTATTGGGTGTAGGGGCTGCAGGGGAGGTGAGTGGCTGAGAAGGGATGGGGAATAAATGGGATCAAGATACATGATGTGAAAAACACATAGAAAATAAATAAATAAACAAACAAACAAATAAATAAATAAATAAATAGAATGTCTGTTCTCATAGAAGCTGCTGTTTTGTAAGAACATAATGAAATGTTTCTTGTGTGAAGACCTTGGGTTGAATTGTGTTGTTTAACCTTTTCCCCATTTATACCATAGCTATCTAGTCCTACTAGGTACATAGAGATCTCAGGAGGAATACTAATTATTTTTCTCATCTCTGCAACCTAACACGTAACAAGGGGATTTATCTGGGCTCAGGGTCTTACACCAGGAAAAGCAGGGCAGCAGAGACAGCCCCCCCACCCCCTGCCCGGAGCTTATGGACCAGGGAGCAGAGAGAGAGCAGGCTGCAATCAAGGCATGACTATTACCTTCTAAAGTCTCCTAGAAATCCCTTTCTTCTAGCTAGGACTTACCTCTTAGGGGTCCCACAGCCTCCCAAAACAGCATCACCAGCTGGGGGACCAAGTGTTGAGGCTATGGGACATTTCACACCCAAATCACAATCATGAGGGTAAACTGTCCTCAGCTCCTGTGTGAGTTAGACTGTAAGAAACCCACAGACTCCAAATAAGCCATCTTTATGTTTCATACTTCTGAGCTCTAAAATGATAGAATAAAACACTGCCCCAAAGTCTAGGAACTATATCCCCTCTCCTTCAGAGGTTTTATCAGCACCCACAAGCCACCCCAAGTCTAGGGTTAGCTGCTTGCATGCAGTTCTGAATAAACACCATAACATGCACTTTTCTTTTTATGGCATATGTGGCTTATGCCCAGCCCTCTGCTAAGATGTAAGGCCGGCCCAGTCACAATGGTGCCCTGTGATTCATGTGGGCCACAAGGAAATGCTAAACTCTGTGAAGCAAAGAGCAGTAAGTGAAGTCAACTTCTAGTTGGAAGATGAGGTCTGGAGTGAAACCAAAAGAATGATGGGGCATAGATCAGCATATTTGCAGAAGGGAAGAACATTCTAGACACAAAGTAGGAGGCATGAATATGGGAACATGAATAGTCAATTCATTCTCCATAAGGTATGAAGAAGAGTGCTGCCCTTGGGCCGGAGAGGGGGTAAGTTTGGAAGCTACAGGTTTACAAGGATCATAATAGGATATTTAATATGAGTTCATGTGTGGATTTTCAAAGCTACTTTTTCTCTCCACCCTAGTATAAAAATTGTTTTTTACATTTTTAAATACATGTTTTACATAAATACTGGACACCTAACTATTAAGTTGTCACCGAGTATAGGCTCTGTCTCACACCTAGCACTTGAGATCAATTGTAGATGGACATGTTACCTGTTCCCTCCAGTGATCCCCACAAGTATAACATGGATGCCACTGACTCAAAGCAATGTTTATTTTTAGGCATTGGAATTATGGGGAACTTCTATTTTTTTCTTACTTGTAATTCCCTAAGTTATTTTTCAATATTTTGCATGGAGAAAAGATTACATTGCTACAGAAAGTTTTATATCTATGCAAAACATCTTATACCATGCGTAACAGGATGGAGTTAAGAAATGAAGCATTTGGGGGAAACAAGTGAGATCTCCCTTGTGTCAGCAAAGACACAAAATCGGGGAAATATAAACCAAACTACTCCGGGGATGAGTTTATTTTCAAGTGTGCTTAGAGGGAAATATCTACATGAAGATCCTGCATTTAACAAAAATCAAATGGCCAGTGCCAGTGTTCTGCCTGTACCAAGCACACTGAGATGGCTCCTCAAGATGCAGGTATCTGAAATAGATGTCTCCTTGGGCATCTCATCTCACACTAAGAAGGTGGCCAGGGGATCAGTCCTGCTCCTCTTTCTTCTCTTTGAACCTTTGGGAGCATCCATGAAGAACAGCTGGAGGAATGGCCCTTCCACTCATACACCTTCCCGTGGCAGTGGGAGTCAAGAGCTCTTGACCTCATGTCTGCCATGGTTAGCCTCAGGCCACACCTAGAGTCCCGAAGGAAGAAGGAGCAGTTGGAACATCTAATGTCTTGTGGTGTTGATTATCCATTCTCCTCCCCTGGCCTTACACTTGTTCCCCTAGACATAGCAGAGAGGGACCAGAGGCTAGGTTGTTGAGAGTTGGAAGTAACTTGACTTCTGTAGTTTTTCCTCCTCTGTAGTGATCAGTAGATATATGGATGGACAGACAGACAGACAGACAATTATGCTTTGCATCTAATGTATGTCCCCAAAGTTCACATGTGGCCATCTTCGCCTGACAAAGCAAATATTTTCTTACAGCTGACAAATCCAATCTCACTCATTTTTCACCTTCCAAACTAATGCTGCTACCATGTAAATTCATATTGTGCTTAAGAGATTTATCAGTTTATTTAACTTTTTATAACCCTTTTAGTGGAATATTTGGGAAGGAGTAGAAAATGATGGGTAATGGAGCCCATTACCTTTTGAGTGTCCTATATGAAACATCTCCATTGATTTAAATATATATTCAAGTCAGGAGGAGAAATCATTGTCTTCAATTATGTAGCTACTGGTGAATTACTCACACTCACAGTGGACAGCATCATACCCTGGATAGACTCAGTGGGTCACAAAGCAAAGCCAGAAACAAATAGACATGAAGGTAGGCCTGGGACTTTGTAAGAGGAATGGGGAGATCTGGTGGTAGGTACAAGATAAGAGAGGGTGAAGGGAGGGGTGTGTTATATACATGCATTAAGTTTCCAAATAATAATTCATTTTAAAAGCATGAAAAAAAAAAAACTCAAGTCGGATGCTATGACTACCAGGAATCCTGACTGTCAAAGGCCTTTCATTGTCTTTATAATATAGTTCAGACTCTCTCTGGCTTACAGTTCACACAACCCTGTATTGCTCCAGCTCTGACAAATCTCTGGCCTCATTTCCCACCCCTCACCCCTTGTGCACTAGATCCTTCCCAGAGGCCTTTGCACTTCCTCTTCTCACTGTGGGGAAGTTCTTCCCCCTGCCATCTTCACCCCAGTCTTCTATGGGGCTGGTCTTTACCACTCAGTTTTCAGTTCAAATGTCACATTTTCAGAAAGACTTTTCCTGACCATCCAATCAAAAGGAATCATCAGCCACTTATTATTAAACTCTCTTCTTTCAGTTCTCTGCTGAAGACTCATTATTGGATACTCACCTTATTCGCTTGTTTCTCTCTTCCACACAGAAGGAAAGAAAGATGATGACCAGTGAGAGCAGGCGTCCCATGCTTCTCATCACCGGGTCATCTGTTCTAGTCAGAGTCCTTCAGAGAACAGAATGCACACACACATGCAAATGGAGTATTGTTAATCTCATCTGTGTGATCAGTGACATGATAGTTAAAAGTCTCAGATATTAGATTTTCAGATTAGAGATGTTCAACCAGTGTGACTGTTTGAATGTGAAAAGCTCCCTAACACACATGTACATTCAGATACACACACACACACTACCTACCGATGGTGCTATCTGGGGAAGCCACAGCAGATTTGGGAGGTGAGGTCTAGCTAGCTGCTGCAGGAAACAGGTAACTTGGATCAGGCTCCTTAAAAGGTTATGCCTGGCCAGAGTTCCTCTCTTTCTCTGCTTTCAGGCCACCCTTATGTGACACATTTTTGTTCTAACAACACACCACCACTCCTTCCTCGGTGTGATGAGCTAGAGCTTTTGAAACAGAATCCAAATAAAGCCCTCTTCCTTTTCTAGGTTATGTGGGGCGTTTACCCACCAACCCCACAGCTTCCCAGAGTTTTCTTGAGTGTGAGCAACAGGAAATATTAGATAGAAGGATTTATTGCAGAGAATCTTGTGGAGATAAACAGACAGAAAATAAAGGATAGCCCCGAGAGGGCCTGGAACCTTTTCCAACGGGCCCCGACTGTCTCTGCCCCAGGGTTTTTATAGAGACACCAAGGGGTGGAGCAAATGACCTCCTCCCCCAGCACAGCCAAGTGCAGACCATCTCAGACACCTGCACTCAGGCCCGTGGTCCAAATCATCCTCTATGCGGACCTGCTGGGTAAAGCCACGAGGAACCCGAGAACAGGCTCTCACAAGGTTACATCTGATATTCTTCATAATGATGAAAAAGTTAACTAACACACATGTAAATCTCTTTCCTCCTCCCTCCCCCCCCCTTCGTGTGTGTGTGTGTGTGTGTGTGTGTGTGTGTGTGTGTGTGTGTGTTATAGGGAGATAGATTTATTGCAAGGAAATTGGCTCACAGGCTACGAAAGCTAAGACATCCAGACCCAGGAGAACCAATGGTGTAAGCTGCAGTCAAAATGTAAGACTGAAAACAGGACATCAGTGCTCGCACTGGCAGCCTTCTGTTCTCCCTGGGTTCCATACTGGCTAGAGAAGCCCCACCCATTTCAGGGATAGCAGTAGCTTTTCTCAGTCTGTCTATTCACATAGAAGCCTCATCCTCAAATATCCCCATAGACATGTCCAGAATATGCTTAGAACAAATATCTGAGCCCTCCCTGGCCAGACATGTTTGCATACAAAATTAACCAACATAATGCCTGTTGATATTGTTCCATAATATTAGTTGACAGAATAAACAATTAAATAAGTTATTTGAGCTCAACAGAGGTAGACATGCTCAGGTGTGCTTGGGAGTGAATGGAAAACATCTCCTTATACTACTCAATTATAACCAGAGGCAAAATGCTTCTACAAGTCCCAACTACTGGCCACCTCACCTCTAAGGCTCTCTGCATGGCCTGAGGGCCAAGGCTAGTCTTCTCCCAGATGCATAGCTTCTGTCTTCGGTACTGCCATCATGGTAAGAATAGGTCTCAGAGCCTGGCTTAGCTACAGGCTGCTAATCTTGGCAGTTATCTCTTGGAAGTTACCCCCTGCCCAGGCTGGGCGTGGTCCACAGAGTCGCAGAGGAGCCTCCAAAGGAGAGCTTAGAGCATCTAAGTTTCTGAAGGGTCCTTGTTCGGGATTACAGGAAACCATCACTGGTACAAGAGGTTTACAGTGATTGAAAGTGCTCTGGAAAGCCTACCCGTAACCTTTCTCTAAACCAGCACCATGATAATCCATCCTCTATGACAGATCAATAAGGGCACTTCTAGGAAGCTTCTGATTAACAGGGCATAATGCTTCCCAGAATACTTTCCAACTTCTATGTTGGTCAACAGTTCCTTGCTTGCTGCATCTATTTATAAACCTCAATTGCTGAGGCTGTGTGAATATTGATCAAACCACAACCATCCTGTTATACTAGCATTGCTATGGGGAAAAAACAAAACACCTTCTCCACTTGCAAGATCGCAGCCCCCTGGTTCAGCTGGAGCTAATCCATTACTAAGGCAGTGGTAGGTTATACACCAAATATTTAACATATTAGCCTATAGTGTCTGAACAAGGAGAGGACAGAATATTCCAGAAGAGTAAAGTAACTTCTTGCATATGGATAGTGTGTCTAAGATACATGATTCTGAATAACTAAAATAACTAGGGACTTAGTAACCCTCCAGGACCTGAAGATCGTATCCCTGAGTAGGGAATATATGGTTAAACACTGTATGCCCTGATGTGGGGATATTCTTTCCTGATGGTTCAAGCATTCTTACATGGCTGTGTTGTTGTTGTTGTTGTTGTTGTTGTTGTTTTTTAGAGGCCCAGTCCTTAAGCCTCCAAGAAAAAGAGATCTCAGAGAACCTACTTCCTGTGCCCTTTCACAGAGTAGTCTGTCCACACCACAGTACTTACATTCTTGCTTAAAAATTGGTTATCTATTTATCCCCCTCCCCACTAGACCGTGGGTTCCCAGGGGCACAGCCTATGCTTTGTTCATGATCCTATTCCAAGAAAATGCTTAGGAAGTAACTCAATGGCCACAGTGAATTCAGGCAATAGTCATAATAAAACTGGGAATAATAAAATCCAAGGCAGTCTGGAAAGAAGCGCTATGTGGATCAACTGTTTTATCGAATCTACCAATAACAGGTACCTACTAAGCCACATTAGTGGTTATGGCTAGCCACAGAATGGAACTGGGAAGCATTTATCAGAAACTGTGCCGTTCATTAAACATTGCTTTAGGACATTCAGAGCTCCTACGATGGAGAGAATTGGGGATGGGGGATGGTAACTGGGGCAGTTCCTGAGATACTGAGAGTGTGGAAGACTGTGGGAGCTCAGCTCCTACCTTCCCCACCTTTTCTAGGGTTCTTAGGAGGAGGAGAGAGGGATAAGAAAATATTAGATAGAAAGAGAGACCTAGCTGACAAAAAAGAAAAAAAAAGACAGAAACAGAGAATAGCTTCGGGAGGACCTCGGTCAATACCCAAAGGACTTTTCCATTTGTTCAAAAGGGCTTTTAAGAACAATGCCAAGGGGTGGGCCAAAAGACCTCCCTCTTGCTAGATCAAAGCACACTGTACAGCCAAGGGAGGACCCTTCCAAACACCTGGTAACCATGCTTGTGGTCAAATCATCCCTTTATGCAGCCCTGCTGGGTAAAGCAAGCTCAGATTCTTGGACCCTGAGTAAGTTCTCACTAGGAAACCTCTGTGGGTCTCCACATGAGAGTCTTCTCTGTACTGAACTACTAAAGGCAGATCCTTCACACATGTGGAATGCTCTCATCCCATTATCTCTTCCCCCATATGTTGTATGATATTTTGTCTGTGTTCTGACAAATAAAGCTTGCCTAGAGATCAGAGGGTAGAGCTAGCCACTAGTCAACCATAGAGACCAGGCCATGGTGGCACACACCTTTAACCCCAGCACTTGGGAGGAGAAAGAAGGAAGATCAGGAGTTCAAGGCCACCCTGGGCTACATGAGATTGAATCAGTCTAAAAGAGAAACAGAGCCCGGTGGTGGTGGCTCACACTTTTAATCCCAGCACAATCAGGAGGTAGAGACAGGAATATAAGGCAAGTGGAGAAAGGATCCTGGCCAATTCAGTATGAGAATTTGTAGAGACAGGATCGCAGCCATTCGGTCTGAGGATTGGTAGAGGTAAAAAGTGTCATGGCTGCTGCTCTGCTTCTCTGATCTTTTAGCTTTCACCCTCGATATCTGACTCTGAGGGTTTTTGTTTGTTTGTTTGTTTGTTTGTTTGTTTGTTTTGGTTTTTCGAGACAGGGTTTCTCTGTGTAGCTTTGCGCCTTTCCTGGAACTCACTTGGTTGAGTTTGAACTCACAGAGATCCGCCTGCCTCTGCCTCCCGAGTGCTGGGATTAAAGGCGTGCGCCACCACTGCCCGGCGACTCTGGGTTTTTATTGTTAAGACTAATTAGGATTGTATGTCACCCATACCTCCCAAACACAAGACAATCAAATTGTAGAGTCCCTGCCTTGGCTACATTTGCTATTGGACAGTGACTGTGATATGCTCTGTGGATAATATGTTCCTTTTGGCCTCTTCAGTGGTTAATCCTGTCTAGGCCGATTCTGATTCTTAGCAGCACATTTAGCTCCCCTGCCAGAACTAAGAGTGCTTTGCATTCTTTAAATTAAATTTTTTTTCTTAAAGAATCTTTATGGCACCCAAAGACACTGCTGATAGTCATTCCTATTCTTCCCCCAGATTTAATTTACTTTATTTATCTGGAATAAAAATCATATGTAGTAGCCACAACTGGAGTTTGAGTCCTTCAAGTGGAGACTCTGGTATGGGTTTCCACAAAAATAGTCAGTGAATTCCTGATAGGGAGACTTGGTGAATACATTCTCTTTTCAGAGGTCAACGGTCAGTTATCAGTAGGTCTTGGAGATAGCATCAGAGGTGCCATTGGTGAAGTTGCCCAGGGTAGCAGCATAGTTAACGTGTAGCTGTCATCAACACTGGTCCTCAGCAGCCACTACATGGGCACAAGAGCAAAGATGGTGCTAGTGCCTCTGTAGAATGTAACTCATCTGCACAAAGCCACCATAGCCTGTCACCTTGCATGGGACATTGTGTGACTTGCTAATCTTGTTCCCCCAGTAACCATTCTGATCTGGGACAATGGGAAGCTTGGCTAAGATGATGGGTCCTCAGACAGCAGTGGCTGCCTTCTTGGAACACTTAATACCCAAGCCAACATGACCACTGTAGTCCCCAGTAGGGTCAAAGCCTTGAATATGGCCATCTCAAGTCTGCTTTTGTGCTAGCTTGGTCTTTAGACCCTCATCATTTAGGGTTGCTCCCAGGAGAAAAAGTCAGCCATCTCAGATGCCTTAATGGCCAAGGAGAACAGGGTTATCTCCAGGGACTTGATCTTCGTGTTGTTAATGGGAGAACCCAGCTCAGTGATGGAGATTCACTCCTTGTCTTTGGCTAAGACCACTGTCTAATACTCCTCAGAAGCTCTTGTAGCCTCAGAAGCCTGGGTCCCTGAGATTCACCATCTGATGTTTTCCCAAGGATTTTTTTTCTTTTCCTTCTATTTTCCCAGCTATGTATTTTCTACAGCACCCACTTTTTCAGACCTGAAGATTCAGTGTCATTCTTTATGAAATGCATATCCAATCAACTCAAAATGCATGGTGATGCTAGAAAATAGAAATTTGGGACAAATATGAGCCCTTCCCTCCATCAGGTTACAGTTTACACATATGGAGAGTCTGATCTTGTTAAGACAGCTGGGAAATTCACAAGGGATGATTGAACTTGATATCCAATCCACAGTGTAAGCCCTGTCTAGCAAGACAGTCTCCCTTCGGTTGCAGATAAGACTTTCCCTTCTCTTTTGACAAGGAAACAAGATGAGTAGACTTGTACAGCAGAGTTCTGGGAGAGACTTTTTTCTCAGAATTCAATGTCAGTAATATATTTACCTCAAGTCAGCCTTGGCCAAGTAGGGCGTGAGGTGTGGAGGAATGAACGTAGCACCTCAGGGAGGCTCCCAGGGAGGAATGAACCAGGCAGTGTGCACATGAGTCCTCAGGCAGGATGAGGATGGGGAATCAGATTCCTCAGTCTTGCTGCGCGTGGGGCTGGAGACATGGCTCAAACAAATGTCAAGAGCACTTGCTGCTCTTGCAGAGGATCCTGTTTGATTCCCAGCACCCACATGGCAGCTCCCGATCACCTGTAATTCCAATTTCAGGGGACTTGTTGACCTTTTCCAGCCTTCAAAGGCACCAGGCACACATGTGATGCACAGAAATACATGCAGGCAAAACACTCACAAATGTAATTTTGTAAAATCCATCTTGCTACATGTTCCTGCCCTTCATTACCCATCTAACTCCAGTGTGGAAGTCAAGCTTTCTAAAATGTTGCCATTTGTTTGAAGTCACTCTCCTAGAGCATCTCACCTGCATATGATTAAGCAGGAGTACCTGTTCTTTTCCTCCCCCTCAACTGTTTGGGGTTTGTTGTTTTGTTTTGTTTTGTTTTGTTTTGTTTTGTTTTGTTTTGTTTTTTACTGGATTCAAAAATAGCCCAAAATTTGTTTTCAGAGAAAAAAAAAAAAGAAGGGTGAAAAGAATTCAAATGGGAAGCATTGATTCTTTGCCTCTTTTTAAAAAGTTATTTTCTCAGCCGGGCGGTGGTGGCGCATGCCTTTAATCCCAGCACTGGGGAGGCAGAGCCAGGGGGAATCTCTGTGAGTTCAAGGCCAGCCTGGTTTACAAAGTAAGTTCCAGGAAAGGTGCAAAGCTACACAGAGAAACCCTGTCTCAAAAAACCAAAAAAAAAAAAAAGTTATTTTCTCAATGAGTGTTTGGGCCAAATGATTTTGATTCAGTGGTTGATGAAACCTTATCTGGCATTTCTCCTTGGAGAACTCAACTATCATTCCCAACAGGGGTTCCCACACACCTGTACAGGACTCCTAGGGTCAGCCTTTCTCAGAGAAATGCTCCAAGGTAGAAAGACCACCCTTAGACGTCAGAAGAGATAGATGGCAGATAGGGGAGTTGTCTCCCACCAAAAGAAACTGCCAAACTCTGCTTAGGCTGTCCCAGTGTGCATTTCAAAACTGTATTTCAGCTTTCAGCCTAGAAGAGAATGAATGGGGGTGGGGGTGGGGTAAGATCCGCCTGCCTTTTCTATTTATATGAGATTAGAGTACCGATCTCTTCAACTCTCAAACAGAGGCATCTAGAAAGCCACAAAACTCCCAGAAGGAGTTCATTTGCAGAGAAAGATATACTTGCCTTGGCCAAGGGGTGAGAGAGTTCTCTTTGCAGAACATGCAATTTGCAAGCTTATTTGGTGCCTAATACACAGAGGACAATCACTCAATAAATACTATTGACTGGCAAATAACTTGAAAAGCAATCAGAATGCTGGTGGCATTGATGATGTCTTAACCCCTTTCAGCCTGGTTTAGGGTTGGTATTTAAAGAATCGTTCTTGAGGTTTCTGTGTTAAAGACTAGACTCATTTAGGATTCTTTTAGATCTTTACAGTCCTTTGTGTTCTTTTGACCTTGGGATTTGAGGGTCAATACATCAGAGGCAACTACTGGAAATGGAGGAGTCATGGCTTCTGAGGTTTAAAACAATGCCAGTCACCAAGTACAGAAATAACTTAGCTTCCCAACAATTCTCTGAGGATGGAGAGGAGGCACAGAGGATTAAGTTCTTGCTGTGCAAACAGAAGGACCAGTGTTCAACCCCCTAGAAGCTACCTAAAGATTAAAGACACATGTGACAGCACATATGCATGCCTATGTGAGATGGGAAACTGAGGCAGGAGAATCCTCAGGGGCTCGCTCACAGGCCAGCTAGGCTGGTGCACTCAACACTCAACCAGAGATTCTGCTTCAAACCAGGTGGATGACAAAGACTGACCACCAAATGATGTTCAGGCTGCCACAGTAGGTAGAAGATTCCAGAATGCACAGAATGAAATCCATGTTCTCTTCCACAAGTTCCAATACCACCTCCAGTCCTAACTTGTCACTTCTGGTTTTTAAGCATGTTGGACATTGTGACCAGTGACAATACCACACAGCTCCTTCCCTCCCTTTACCTGTTGATGTGGACTCTGTGTATCATCTTTCTTTGCTACCCAAAAACAGGATAAGAAGTGACAGGAGGGTAAAAGTGGGGCTAAGTTGGTTTCTGCTGGAAATGACAGAAGCTGGGGCTGATGAGTAGAGTGCGGACATAGAGAACGATGTGATGTAGAAACGTCAGCTGCCATCCACACAGGGCTGGCAAGTTGAGGGGCAGAAGGAAGAGGAAGTACAGACAAGGGCAGGGGGAGTTGTTCCCGGGTAACCATCATTTCCATGAGATGACCAGAGAGAGAGAGACGAGACGGGAGGGTGCAAAGCGGAGAGAGGTTTTAATAAACTCCCTTTGTGTTAAGAATGATCTAGGGAAATATTCATAGCATCAAAATGGCTTTTCAGATATTGTCACTAAATGTCACAGTGTCACATGTGCTAAGCAGGGGCCACCAGAGAGCTCATCTTTGTGTGAATTGATTGCCACAATTTCACCCAAATCCTACCAGCAGCTGGAGATGTGTCTAAACACACAATGTCAGTTAGTTCTCTGCCTTAACACAGGGCAATAAGAAGTTCCATGTGAGAGCTTCGTCCCACAGAATGTGGAAACTGGACAGGGTTTCAGAATAAATCCAATCCAACTGTAATAAAATGGGGTTTCCCTGCTTTGGTAGGACCTACTTAACTTAGGATTCTCCTGTTTCAGCCTCCAGATTGTTGGATTACTGGTATACACCATCACACTCTGCTTGGATTATTTTCTAATGCAGATGAAATTTGTGTTGCCTCTATAATAAATAGACTACATTAAAATCTTTAAGTGAACTCATTAACATCCTTTTGTTTCAGTTTTGGGCAATTGCTTAAGATACAATTCACATACCATGGTGTTCACCCATTTAAAACAAAGTTCACAAAGAGATTAAAGGTTCTTCAATGTATTCACAAAGTTGTACAGCCATCCACACAATCAATTTTAGAAGATTTTCATAACCCCAAAAAGCAAACCGAACTCTGGCTGTCACCCTTCAACTGTATCTCCCCACACTGTTCTTATCTGTAGGCAACCACTAGTCTACATTCTGTCCGCCTAGATTTATGTATTCTGGACATTTCACATAGAACAATAATGTGTGGTCCTTCATAATTGTCCTTCACTATTTCCAAGGATCATTCATGCTTTAATTTGTGAGTAATTTTTTTTACCTCTTTTCAGGAAGCGTTTATTGTTGCTCCAAGGACGAGAGCTCGTACGGTTGACACAGCCTCCAGAGCAAGTCCCGCATGGCCTTGCTGAGCTTCAGAATCTTGGACTTTGTGGACATATCGACGTATTTCTCCCCAATTCGGACAATCATCCCACCCATGATTGACGGGTCAGTCTTCACCTCCAATTTCAATACTTGGCCTTGCCTCAGGAAGCTATTCAGCACTGTCTTCAACTCGGAGAGAACAGCTTCTTCTAAAGGAGATGCCATGGTCACCGTGCAGGGCACTTCTCCACGGTGGACACTCATGATGGTGGAAAAGGCAGAGATGACTCCCTGGGCATTGCTCAGGCGACCGTTTTCAGCAAGTAAGCTCATGAGGTTGGCTGTCAGTGGAGAGAACTTTTCCTTTGTTGAGATATCCTTCAGACTTTTCATTTTGATGGAGCGCTTGATGTAGGGATTCAGAACAGCAAGAGACACCTTGGGATCCTTCAGGAGTTGCCTCACACGCAGCAACTCCTTCTCCACCTGGTCCAGCTTATTCTGCTTAGATGCCGCGGAGTAAAGGGCAGTGGCATAGCGTCCTTCGATGCCGTATACCTGCACAGGGGGCCTCACAAGCTTGGCAAAAGGGCCTGACCACAGACGTACTGAAGTTCCGCACCTGTCGGGACAGCCCGGACACTGCTGGGCGGCCATCTTTTCCCGGGCGGCTGTAGGTCAAACCCAAGTCGGGAAGAGACATTTGTGAGTAATTTTTATGTATGCTTTTGGTCAACTATCTCTTTGTATGGGTATACCACATTTGTTTATTTATTCATCAACTGATGGACATTTGATTTGGCTCCAGATTCTGCCTGTTTTGGGTACTGGAAATAATGCTGCTTCAGTGTCCCTTGTAATGCTACTATGAGCTGTAGAATCAAGTGGATAATTTCTTTAAGGACACCAATTGGGACCTGAACAGAAATCATGTTAAACTTGAGGTCAGTTTGAGGAGTCTTGCCTTCTTGGCAATATCCCAATGCTTATAAGTGAAATATCTTTTAATTTCTTGAACTATTCTTTAATTTACTACAACCGTGTTTTGTAGTTTCCATAGTACAAGCTTTGCACTTCTTTTGTTAAATTTATTCCCACATATATTATTCTCTTTGATACCATTGTATATTTATTTTCCCAATTTCATTTTTATACTGTTTATTGTGAGTATCTGAAAATATGTTTAATCTTTACTTATTGACTTAGATTCTGAAATTTTGCTAAAGTCATTGATAAGTTCTAATGATTTTGAGTGAATTTCTCAAGAATTTTCCACATGCATGATCAGGTCACCCATGAATAAAGAGTTTTACCTCTTCCTCCCTCATCTGGGTGCCTTTGATTTTGTTTCCTGCTGCTCCATCTCCTCGAAATAGCAGTGAGATTTTGTAATTGCCCTTTACTGAGTTGAGAAAATTTTCTCAATCCTTTCATTGCTTTATTTTCAATCGTGAAAAGATGCCGAGTTTTGTCAAATGCTTTCTCTATGGAGATGGCAAGGTTTTTTTTTTTTTCTTCTATTGATGTAGTGAATTGCACTAAGTTGATTGCAAATGTTAAACCAAATCTACCTCCCTAGGATAAGCCCTTTCACTATGTGCATAATGCTTTGTGTGTGCTGGTTTTCTAGCATTGTATTGAGAATTCTTATGTCTATATTCAAAGTTATCTGCAATTTCATTTTCTTTTGATGTTTGTGGTTTGGCATCACAGAGATATTGACCTCAGAGAATGGGTTTGGAAATGTTATTTGCTATTCTGTTTTTTTAGGACAGTTTGTGAATAGTTGATATTAATTCATGTTAAAATGTTTGATAGAGAACTGTTCTGATTTTTATTCATAAGCATTTATGCAAGACTTACTAGGTGCCAGGCACTATCCCACACACTAGAGTGACAGAAGCAAAGAAGTCCCTACCCTCAAAAGGGTACCCTGATATCTTTCTAATTTGGGAGGGCTGTTGAGATAACTGAAGCTCAAATATTTTATGTGTTTCTGCCTTTCCTCACATTAAGACTTAACAACAACAACAAAAAGCATGGGATAAAGGCATATATAAATTTAATATTCTGGTTCCTATGGGTTTCACTAACTATTTAACATTAAAATGGCTACTCTCCACACACAACACATTCGTATTCTTCTTCTCTCTCTTCTTTTCTCTCACTCTCTCCTCTCCAGTTCTTAAGTTCTTCCCACTAATCATGACCCTGCTGGTGTCTACTGTTGTTATCCATTCTCTTAGTCAAGTGCAGGACTTTAGCACCCAGGATCTGCCATACATAATCAGAACTAATACCTGCCAGTGTTTACCAGCAAATGTGCCACTCTCTCTAGGTTCCCTTCCTTGGTCTTTGCTGTCTGCAAGAGGTACTGAAAACTGTGGGATCCCTCATGTGGGGAGGCACTTGGGTGAGTGGGAAGTATCAAGGGCTTTATCGCTCTAACAACATCTTGAAGGTCCTACTATAGACAAGATTTTTCTGGCTTTGCTTTAGAAATCTCCCAGGAGTTCTAGGAATTTGTTGTGTTCGAAGCATGATGAAGCATGATGTAGAATCTCTGATGCTGGGTGGGGTTGGCCAAGACTGCCCAAAATCACTGCAGTGGGAAGGAACCTTTCAAGCTACAAGCCCAAGTGAGGAGGATAATACATCCCTATCAATACATAAGTTCAATCCACTTTGACTGGTGGGTTTAATGATCTAAGCCAAAATACTTACAGTCCCCAAATGATGGAAGCTTTAGAATATGACTCCAAGGAA
Organism: Peromyscus attwateri; assembly: GCA_902168425.1. NCBI lineage: Eukaryota > Metazoa > Chordata > Mammalia > Rodentia > Cricetidae > Peromyscus > Peromyscus attwateri. Next base: position 20,029 of record CABHPP010148209.1, on the reverse strand, counting down.
ACATGTGCAACTATGAGTAGACTGCTTTTTGTCTCATGATTATGTCATTGAACCAATACACATAATTTAAAATAATAAAAAAATAAATCTTAAACAGTTAAAAAATTAAAGAATAAAGTATATTAATATTCATAAGCCATTATCTGTGCTCAGTATTGGAATACTATGTTGTATATGACATATCCTCTGCCAAAAAAAATCATATTATTAACTATTTACAAAACAAAACCTATAATACACATAATTCTGTTAGTAAATGTACATATATAGTTTTAATGAACTTTCCTCTTCTGAGCTGATGGTGCTTCCTCCAAGAGCCAAAGACAACCTAACCAAAACCCCAAAACCAGACATGAGAAGCCCTCTCTTTGAGCTGTTGGCCAAGGCTGTCCAAGAAACATATAGCCTACTGCTGTTGCCCTTGGTTGCTGCCCATAGGTAGAAGGTAAGTCCCAATTGCTGAGGACACCACACACTTCAAAAAAAAAAAAAAAAGGAGGCTGAGCTGTAACTGACATTAATGTCCCTTCCTTGAGGACTAGCTTTCACACCAGAAGGTATCATGCAGGCTCCTAAGAAGGGAAGCAGCCAGAAGTCCTACCCAGTTATGATGCTGATGAAGCACATCAGTAACTAACATGGCAGGATAGCCATACAGGTACAGTAGTGGCATGCAGACTTGGGGGCAGCCACCAACAGCTCTCTAATTGGATATAAGATCTGCTTAATGAAGGAAATCACTTCTGGTACTGGAAACCTACCTAACTACTCAATGCTAGTGATGTCATTGTTATTGAAGGAGAATCTACAACCTCTAATCTACTGAACCAGAACAATCCTAACAATGATCTATGAACATTTGTTCTTATACCCATAGATAAACCCAGAAGTAAATGGAGTCCTTCCCTGTCATCGAGAAAGACTTCTCTTTGCTACAAATGGAGACCACTACAGAAGATCCACAACCATTCAAAATGCAAACTTATGGACCCCAGCCCCAGTAGATACATCTACAAACCACTCCCACACCAAAGACTCAAGAAACGTAGTGGAAGAGGGCACAGAAATATTGTGAGAGCCAGAGGATCAGAAGCCTTGCTGTGAGATTGTGTCTTCTAGTAACTTCTGAAGCTACACCTGTAAAGTCTCACCAACATGACTGCCCAAACATGAGTTGAACAAGAATGACACCGATGGATGTGCCAAACAGAATGGGGAAAGGCCCACAAGGTCCAAACCCTATACAAAGAACTACAGGCAACCAAGGAAAGCTAGGGGTGGAAAAGGTAGTCTTTCCTAAGGAAAAACACACTAACTGGTTGTCCAGTGCCAGTCAGCCAGCCCAGAAAACACACATGCAAGTGAAATTATATGGACTAAACAGTGAAAAAAGAGGCCATGAATTTGAAAGAGAGCCGAGAGGTATATAGGAGGGTTTGGGATCAGGAAAGTGAAGGGACAGATATTGTGATTTCTTTAAGGATACAACTTTTGCCTTAAAATGAGTTAAAATATGGTGGTGACTGAAATAAGATAGAAACTCTGTCAAATATGGTCTAGTTCTGAACGAACCAAAGCGAACCATAAACCAGAGCGGTCACTGTCATAAGACACACAGACACTGTCACAAAGACACATATAATACACAATGACATAATCAACAATGTCCCATTAAGATTCAGTGCCTCTGCTGATGTCTAAACCAGGTATCGTATTGCTACCTCAATTGATCTGTTTCTTTTTAACCAAAAGCAAGACTCAAATGGCACAAGCCATTCAGTAGCTTCCATAAGGCAGAAAACACAAATAAAAACCTCAGCTCAGACAAAGCCCACACTCATCATGGCTTTGTGTCTTTGTTTCACATTTACACTAGCTCCAGCATTTGCCTACACTCACTCTGTGCAGATGGTAACCCTGAACCAAGCAAGTGGTAAAAGCAAGGAAAAAAAAAAAAAAAAAAAAAAAACAAGAGATTCCAGCCCAGCCTCTGGTTGGGCTTGTTGTGCTGGGTATGAAACAACTTGGATCCTGCCCCAGGAGCTTATGGTCAAGAACGGGAGTGAAGACATAGGCATAATGTTTTAAGTAGAAAATGAGCTCCTGATTAAGTTCAGTTAGGCCATGGAATTAACAAAGGTAGAAATAAGGTGTGACACAAACCAAAGGTTGGTTTCCTATGGTTGTCAATGTGCTGTTTTCAGCTGAGAATCCCATCTTCTATGAGAGAAGGCTACATGAAAAGAAAGAACAGACTGAAGAAATGTAGGATTAGCTACATAAAGATGTGTTGACTAGTTCTCAGGACTCTTAAAAGACTGTCCCATCTGAGCTCAAAGCAGGCACGAGCTAGGCAGGGGAGAGACCCAAAGAGGATAGGTAGACCAGAAGCCACATCCTCAAAGGAGGAAGAGGAGAAATTAGAAGGAAGAATCCCATAATGTTAATGAATGTCTAATGCTGGACATCCCACTGCCCACCACCCTTGCTCAGCTCATTCCCTGGCCATGCTGACTGCCTCCTTCTTGTGCTTAGATGTGAGACTCTTACTTCGTGGTCTGCATGTTGGCCATGACTTTCAGTGGTACATTCTTCCACCTTCTCTCCTCTGGCCAGTGACAGCTCACCCATCAGGTCCCAGTTTATAGACAACTTTTCAAACTTTCTTCTCCAACTTTTGGTTCTAAAATAGAGTGTTCCCGTTAGCTTACCCGCATCACATCTCACACACACTCACTCCAGTAGCATTTATCAGTCCATAGCTGTGTCCTAATGGCTTTCTCTCATCATATCTCATGTGTACTCACTCCAATTGCATTTATCACAGGCTATAGCCACATTTGTTTGCAAAACAGTGCATATCCACTGCCTAACGTCTGCTAGTATGTCAAAAGTACATGATGACTAAATAGACTTAATTTTAACTTTAACATCAACTGTCTGTTTTCAACTACCATTGGGCCAGTTGGTCCCAAAACTCAACAACAGAACATCTTACTATGGAATTAACTAAAATGGGGATGCCTAGGAAGTACCTCAAACCAATGAATTAGAAATATCTAAGTGTTATAAAGAATCTGCTTAAATTTTTTTCTCCAGATGTTTTTAGGGACTAGTTAGACTTGAGAACTACTGCCTTTGACATTCTAGCAAAACTAAAGACTGATTCTCTGATTTAAAAAAAAAAAAGCCTTCCCATATGACTCCTCTTTTTCACTAATTGTTCTCTTAACATTCTCAGGAAAACTCTGAAGACAAGTGCTATAAATAATAGAATTATTTGGGTAGAGTTTTACTAACAAGCTTATCAATGCTCTTAAAATTGATTCTTTAAATGTGTATACTTGTTGATTCAATTATCCCTGATAACCATGGCTTCATCGATTGAAGGCGAGGACTGACTGCATGTCAGGTGGACCTTGAGTGCTAGAGTGGCAGGCATAACCGGTCCCACCGTTGGTCCCGCCCTGATGTGTTTCTGCACATCAAGTCTCATAGCCTGAGAAGAGGCACTGGGATTCTTTGGTTTCTGGTTGTTCTTTGATCAGAACTCACTGCAAAATCCTCTGTAAGGGGGCTGGGTGGAGAGTTTTTCCTGAGGCTTATACTCCCACTGGAAAGCCAGCCACACATCACACTCAGATTGATAGCACACTTTAAAAAGAAATTATCTCTTGGCCTTATGTGGCTGACTGGTGTTGTTAAAAAGGGCATTAATCCTCTGCCCATTCTAATCACACACCAAGGCTGTGTTTGAGCCAACTAGGAAAATAAGGTGCCTATGTATCTAGACATAGCAAACCATGTAAATGATGGTTATAGCTTGAGAAGCTCTTCTGGGATATGTTTTTCAATGTTATCCAGCATCTGTGGATCCAATTCCAATTCAGGGAAGAGTGACCAACAGGCCTGGACCACTGGCCTGAAACTAATAGCTCTAGCCCAGGACTTAGCCAAGCTGTATTCCCCTGATGGGTTTCTCATCCTGTACCAGGTTCAGCTCTCATTGCTCCTTACCCAGTGGCTGGCAGGTTATATATACATCACCATGCCAACAGCAGTAACACTAAGGCATTCCAGATCCTTAAAGATATCACACAGGTAGCATGAAATGATAAACACTCAGTTACTGCTCTTTTCAGACCTTCTGGTTGGTGAGTTGGGTGGATGCATGTTGTATCACAGGTTGACACTTGCTATCCAGGCCAGTGAGGACCCACAGTGAGGAAATGCCTTGCTGTAAAACAAAAAGGGCTTTCTCTCCCTCTTACTTTGGCCTTCGGCTTATATCTCAGTCCTTGAGATGCACATGAAGGAGAGTTCTATTTTTCTAGCCGCTTCTACTATAGAACTGTCTAAGTCTCTTTCCCTGTCCTTGCAATATTGCTGTTGTTGTATAGAAGCCTCTTTAATTATGTGGTTAGCCAAAACAAAACAAACAACACACACACCAAAAAAAAAAAAAAAAAAAAAAAACTCTAGCCTTAAGTCAATGACTTTAGACTGTTAGAAGTAAACACCCAAAATGCTGGTCTTTCTCATGTCATTGGCTAAGATCTATTTATTTATTTATTTATTTATTTATTTATTTATTTATTTATTTATTGATGTTCAATGGACCAGAAGGGAATGGGTTTCTAGAATAGCTTGGAAGAAAATGAATACAGCTGACATTCATTTATCATTAGACCCCACTGTGGTCTCTGTAAGAGGTTCCTTTCTCTATGACCCTAAATACTTTCAACTTCTACTTGATCTGTTTGAATGAGTGTCAGTTTTTCCCCATCTGTGGAAAGAACTACATCCTTGAGATAAGCCAGGATTATCAGCTCTCACCTTACCTTGAGACAAGTTCTGACAATAAAACACCATCAGACACAAGTCACTTTGAACCTCTACTTATTCTCTGTCTAACCTCATTCTCAACAGTAAATTACAGGAATACACAGCATTCCTCTTTTGGGGCCTGCAATGGAGGATTAATAACAAGTGGAGGCACATTTACCAGTTAAGTATATTTATTTCTAATCTAAATGTTCTACTCAGGAGAATAAGGGGTCAAAGGGATAAAGAGAATGTATGTGGCTATGATTATACAATATCGTTCTAACAGAGTAATATAAAACAGTGTAATAAACTCCCTGACATTTAACATCAAGAGGAACCACTAGCAATCCTAAGCGCTAAACTGATTAGAAAATTTCCTTAGAGACTGTAACTATGTCATCCATCAAGAGGCTGTGAGTATGGACATTCATTCCCCTTTCATTCCAGCATGGGGCCACTTGCTTATACAGTGAGAAAATTAACTGTGTCTACTCATGATTCACACTGGGTAAAACTGGGAAAGCCAGTCTATGTATGCTTGTCATTTTAACGCACGTGAAAGCTTCCTGACTTGTTTGTTTGTTTAATCACAAAAGAATAAAAGAGGAGGATAAGAAGGAAAGAAAACACACTGTCCTTCTACAGACAGCTCATAAGGCGGGCAGGACCATCTTTTTCTTGGCTATGTCCATTTTCACACTATTTGGAACTCCCAGATTTGAGACGCATTAGGAAACATGTCCATCAATCTGGTTTCTGGCCAAAAGCCTTAGAGTGAACAGTGAAGAAGCTGCAAAGGAACCTATAAGAGGCATCTCTTTAAAGATGCTCATTTCTCAGTGTGGCTAGAGTTTTCCTGCCTGGCCCACAGTCAGGATAAATCTCTTTCACCTGCCAGTCCCATAGCCGCTCAGACCCAACCAAGGAAACACAGAGACTTCTATTGCTTATAAACTGTATGGCCGTGGCAGGCTTCTTGCTAACTGTCCTTATATCTTAAGTTATCCATTTCCATAAATCTATACCTTGCCACATGGCTCGTGGCTTACCGGCATCTTTACATGCTGCTTGTCCTGGCGGTTGCTGGCCGGCAGGCAGTCTCCTTCTGCCTTCCTGCTCTTTTAATTCTCTCTGTTAGTCCCGCCTACTTCCTGCCTAGCCACTGGCCAATCAGTGCTTTATTAGCAACACATTTGCCATACAGAACAGCCCACAGCATCTCAGGGTGATTTACATAGCTAGGCAGTGTCCATTTTAACTGTCCAAGGTCTTTGTCTCTCAGCCATGGTTAAGGGAGCCAAGTGTACAGAGTAACTGTCCAAGGTTTTTGTCTGTCTGTCAGCCATGGTTAAGGGAGCCAACTGTCCAGTTTAACAGTCCAAGGTCTGTGTCCATCAGCAGTGGTTAAGGGAACCACTTTCAAGAAAGTCAAAGGGAGAAGAGGTGACTCCTCTTGCTGTTAGGAACTAAATCCTATGAAGAATGCCACTCCCATACTAGCAGCCTCAGGAAGTGGTAGAGGCTACAAAAGAAACACCTTTTCAGGCCCTCAGAGAGCTAAGGTTATAAAACAACCTAAGGAATTAAAATCATCATATTCCAAAGAGAGAGGACACAGAACTGTTTCATATCTGGCTGTCAGAGCAGAAGAGGGTTGACTCCTAGAGGAAGAAGAAGGAAGTCTGGAGGATTTAATCTCCATTTCCAAATGTCCTACCAGGCAGAACCACTTTTTAAAACTCCATTAGTCACCTGACAACTGTTCGTTGACTAAGGATAACAGTAACAGCAAATGTTTAGTGTGTACTATGCTAACATTTCCAAATTCTGTACCTGTCAATTCTTGAAGCTGCTACTGCAGATCAACGTTTGTTTTGTTTTAGTTAACATACAAAGAAACGTGTTTCACTCCGACATTTTCACAATAAACACTTACCAACGACAAAACCAAAACTTCATAAAAGTTAAATAATATTCCCAATACAAACTAGTCTACAGAACCTTCAGCCCAGACCACACTCTTTTTCCATAGCTATTCACAGGATGAAATAGGGATATTCTTACACTGTTTAATTTTTCTGAATAAATGTGGTAGATTTTCTTTCAAGTCAAAGAGGTCATAGTGACAATAACATGGATTGAAAGTATATGAATATATTTTGAAGTATATTCATTCTTCCTCTTTAGCCTCCCCAAAGCACCTGGCTGATTGAGTTCTTAAAGGACTTGTGAGAAAGAACTGGAAGTCCATGAAAATAAACTTGAAAGGAATATTTTGGAGTCTGGGCTCGTCACTGCAGAATCTCTCTCTCTGTTTTTCTTTTTTCTGAGGTGATGTATTTAAGTCAGTATACATGTTAATATATGTTTTAAATGTTGGGACTGGATAGACGGCTCAACAGTTAGGAGTGCTTGCTGGTCTTTCAGAGGACATGGGTTCACCTGTCAACACCCAATTCAGGCAGCTCACAATCATCTGTAACTCCAGCTCCAGGAATCCAATGCCCTTTTCTGGTCTCCAAGGGCACCCCACCCATGAGATACCTACACACAGAGACACATAAATGTAGCAGGAATCTTAAAAGTTCTTATTAATAAAATCAAACCTGAGGCCAGTTATTGGGGTGAATGCTGGAAGATCAGAGGAGCAGAACAAGCCACAGCTACCTCACCTTGTCAGTTCCTCAGCTGATCCTGTTTCCTCAGACTAGATGCCTCTGAGTCCTCATCCAGAATGAATCTCAGCTGAACTGTGCTGCTCAAAGCCTAAAAACTTAACCAGCTAAAAGCTTCTAGTTTCTGGTTCTCACACCTTATATACTTTTCTGCTATCTGCCATCACTCCCTGGGATTAAAGACTCACTTCTTGGGATTAAAGGCGTGTGTCACCAAGCCTGGCTGTTTCCAATGTGGCCTTGAACTCACAGAGATCCAGAGGGATTTCTGCCTCTGGAAATGCTAGGATTAAAGATGTGAGTGCCACCATTTTCTAGCCTCTGTATCTAGTGGCTGTTCCGTTCTCTGACCCCAGAAAAGTTTATTAGGGTGCACAATATTTCAGGGAACACAATACCACCACACATAAATAAACCCAATGCCTCTTTAAATAAACTAAATTGAGGTAGTATCATTTGCCCTTCTCATTTGAACAAAGTTTTTTTTCAAAAAAGGAAGATATATTTTCTAATAGTTATCAAAGTACTTTTAATGAATTAATAATTTGATTCCAGTGATATGAAAAAATTTATATATCCAATACTAAATGAAATTCCTGAAGCAAATCAACCCAGACATTTCCCCATGTGTATCAGGCAACACATTTGCTTTGAGGTTCTTCTGAGAAATCTGATTTCTCTAATTTGTGACCAAAAGAACAGTATTCTTTTGAGTTTCAATCCAAGTGTAATTTCCCTTGATTTAATACATTTAATACAAATTAACTGTCATCCCTCAATCTAAGAGGACATTAAATCATATTCCCTGAGTCCTAAAATGGAGGAAATTGCCCAGTGTTCTGAAAAGCTCATAATATTAGGGGAATTTTAGAGTGCTTGATTTCTTGGGGAAAGGTATGTTATGATTGCCCGAAAACTATAGATTTCCATTCATTTCTAATCTGTTTCCCTGTCTTTGTTAGAAAGTAAGCAGTCAAAGGACTTGAGTTTGAGCTACTCAGAAAGGGAACCATGCCTGCAAGCAAACAGCCAGAAAGATGAGCTGAAGGTAACAATAGTTATTAAACAGTCCCCAAGGACATTACAGTATCTCATTTAATAGTCATAACTGCTTTGGGGGTATCATTGCTGCTATTCTTCTAATTTAATAGATGAGGAAACAGAAAAAGAAAAACAAAAAGGAAGGAAGAAGGAAGAACCAAAGTAGCTTGTTCAAACCTCACCAACCACACAGTGATGAGTCATAGGTTAATCCTTTAGTCAAGCTCCAGATCCTGGTCCTCTGCTCCATTGAGCCTCTAAGTCCCTGGAGCTCACAGCACTGCAGAGAATCCCTGCAACTCCTTGTCATAACTTGTTAAACAAGATCTTGAGACAGCTGGCTTACGATGCCGGGATCCCGGCAAGTGCCATCCAGGGAGATGAGGTGTGTGCATGAGTGAGATGCGTCAACTCTTCTACTGTGTCAGTGTGCCAGGAAGCAAGTGCTGGCAGTAAGGGGGAAGCCCTGAGCTGGTGCTGGCACATGTTCATCTTTTGAGGACTTAGGACCTTCTGGGCTCAGCTGTCTCACTCTAACTCTGGATTCGAAGTTAAGTGGAGATATTTCCCTAAGTGTGTTCCTATCATCAAAATAGCCCTCAGGTCTCTACCATTAGAAAAGAAATTTTGAAACAGGAACCTGACCTTTAAAAAAGAAAGCACACCCTTGAGAGGGTACCACACAATGTTCCGTCTTGGATATTGTGGTAACATGCTCCAAGCTATGGTGTTCTGGACTGTTTTAAAGTAGAGCTCATATATATTAAGTGGTTTCATTTGTAAATATTTCTGCATGTGACAGTCAGAAAAAAAAAAGGAAAGGAGAACCAGAACCTCACTGTTACACTTCAAAAATTAATAATCATTTATTCAACCAAATGCAACCAGAATTCAAGTGATTGCCTCCTAATATTCTGTGAACATGGTATTTTTCTTTATGATAGTTATTAAGTCACCGTTTTTCAAAATATTTTCCCATGGACAGTACAGGTGTGCAGGTATTGCTGAGGTAGAATATTCCAGGTATATACCCAGAATGGAATAGGTGGATTCTACGGTAGTACATTTTCAATGCTTTGAGGCACCCTCATTCTGATTTCCATAGCGATTGCACTAATTCATATACCCACCAGTGGTGTGTAAGAAGACTGCCTCTTTTTTGACATACTTCACTGGCTGTCATTAGTTATTATTTATTTTCTTGATGATAGTCACCCTGACTGGCCTGAGGTAGACTTTCACTGGAGTTTTGATTTGCATCACTTTGGTGGCTAAAGACAGTAGGCGTGATTACATGTAATTTCTGTCCATTTGTACTTTTTGTGTATTTGTTTCTTATAGGGGCTTATGTAGCCCAGGCTGGCTTTGAATTCCTTATGTAGCAAAATGGGTCTTGAACTCCTGATCATCCTGCTTCCAACTGCCAAGTGCTCAGGCTACAGGTGTGCACCACAACACCCATCCTGTTCTTTTGAGAAGTTTCTGTTCAACTCATTTGCCTACTTATTGATTGAATTGTTGGGGAGGTGTTTTTTCCTGGAGTAGATCTGAGGAACTATTTAGACAGACAAGTGATTTAATCTTTGTCTTTGTTTTCTTCTCCTTGCATGAACTCCAGTGGGGTTGGCCCTGTCCTAGCACACACACACACACACACACACACACACACACACACACACACACACTGAGATTTTGGGTTTTGTTCTTGATATTGATACTAAAGATTAAACCTGGGGCTTCCTACATGCTAAATAAATACTACTATATCTCTAATCTTTAAAAAATATGTTTACTATTTATTTATATTATAAGTAAATATTTATTTACTTACTTATTAAGAAAGTTCTTGCTTACTCACCCAGGCTGGCCTTGAAGTCATTCTATGGCCCAGACTGATCTTGACTTTATAATTTAGCCTGTGCTTCCTGGATGCCTAGGATATCAGTCACCAAGCCTGGTTTGTCCTAGACATATTACTGGGGACCAGTTCCATTCCTATAAAGGCTAAATGCCATTAACCACTTGGTGTTTTCAGGACAGTAGTTATAGAGTTAGCATGTTTCCCTGAGCCTTAAGATCCCTCCATCGTTAATCCAAGAGAGATCAGGAATCCCAGCTCCTTCTTGGTAGGCCATCTTTTGACAAATGCTGCCGACAACCAAACAAACAAATTTTTGATGCCTTTTAAAACTGTGTGAGCTTCCATATTCAATTTAGAATTTCCACTTGGTTGACCCGTATGGATAAACCTGATCTAATTTTATATTCCTTCCATCATCATCCCACACTCTTAAAATTCATCCCCATACATAGTCCCCAGATTTCTGCTTGAATGAATTCGCAAACTCATTAAGCTTTTTAGTGATATAGCCCACCTCCTCATGAACTACACTGTCTATCTCCCCTCTAGGCGCCTGCTTATCCTGAAGTCTGGTTATAGATCTAGTGGCAACTATTGGTGGGTCCACATTCTGGGAGAGAAAAGTTTAGTATGTCATGGGCAGATACATGGTTGGAATATATGGCTTATCAAAAGCATGGAGTACTGAAACCAACCTTGTTCTTACAATGCAGAGCCTCTGGTCAGACATTTCTAAAAAAGAAAGCAAACTGCTCTCCTTCAGGAAAACAGCCTATTCTTGCAGCATAACAACTGTTGTGAATTGTTTTTCAAAACCTGGTCAAATCTATTACATAACGGGGGTGGGGGGGAACAGAGATTGTGTTTTGTTTTGTTTTTTGAGACAGGGTTTCTCTGTGTAGCTTTGGAGCCGGTCCTGGAACTCAATCTGTAGACCAGACTAGCTTTGAAGTCACAGAGATCCACCTGCCTCTTCCTCCTGAGTGCTGGGATTAAAGACTTGTGCCACCACTGCTCAGTAGAAACAATGATTTTTGTATCACAGGTGGGAAATAAGAGAGCTGAGAAATACAGACTTGTACACAAAAATAAAGGATTGCCTAAGATTTTCATTTGTTTGTAGAAATAACAAGGCAAATGTTTGAAATTAGACATCTTCAAGTGGATGGAGATGCACTGTCTTTGATGAGGAGTGGTCTCTCAGACATCCCTCCTGTCCACACTGACTCTTCAGTATCTCCCAGGGCACATGTTACAATTCTAGCATTTACTCTACTGTCCTAAAACTAACACCACAGAGAAGAAATGACAAAGTCCTTATTTCAAAATGAAAGCTCTGAGTTGTGACAGAAAACGATTCTTTCCCATCTCCTGGCAGTGGCAGTCAAGGGGTGAATGGAATTCTGAAAACAGTACTAGGTTAACATTGCTTTTCCTTAGCTCGCATATCTTTGATATTACTGCAAGCCCCCAGAAAGCCACCTTCCACCAAGGCCAGTCTTTGAAGTGACCAGTGAGTAATGGAATGGAGCACATCTACCAAGAAGCTTTCTGAACCCCCTGCTTAGGACAATAGTAAGCGCTCAGTACCCCGGGGGTTCTAGGATTGTTTCATTTTTTTATTGTTTCGGCATTTTTCTTCTTAGATTTGTTCGAGCTTGGGCAGAAACAGCAGTGAACTTGAGTGATGCTAATTGGGAGACTGGCCGATTTCTATTTTCTTTTTCATCAACTGCTCTGGGAGCAAAGCTAGAAAAGTTTGTTTTGCTAGCAGGCATCGGGAACATGACTGCAATTACCACCCTCTCATTTCCCAAGCTATGGCTGTAAAGAGTGAAGGATGTTAGGCCGCCTTCTACTCCAGCAACCCTTTTAGAATTAGTCATCAGTGTGAATTTCTCTATTGCCCTGGTTAATGACAGGCACCTGTATGGAGACATTAGCGATAGACGCCTGGAAGGCCCCAAACACTGTCTGTCCCTGGTACTAAGGCTACAGCCATACAAAGTGGGGCCCTTGCCCTTGAAATGATTGCAAATTCATTTCCCAGGATGACATGGCTAAGACTGTAAATCATGGAGCAAATAATCTCTTCCATGTCCAACTTTTATTATGAAAATCTGTCAACAGTGAGAAAAGCTTTTGGAGTATGGGCTGAACACCCTTCTATTCACTGAGACCCCTAACAGTTGTTGCCTTTTGTTTTGTGTACATAAGAGGGGTGGGCCAAAACAGAGAGAGACAGACAGACAGAGTTACTAAACTACTGGAAAGTAAGCTGTATGTATAACACATAGGCCCCTAAGTCAACCATAACTCTTAAAAAAAGAATAATAATTTTAAAAAAGAACTTTATCCCACATAACTACAATTCAAATATCATATCTAAGAAAACTATAATTTCCTAGTTCCATTATATTTAAATGCCCCAACTTGATCCAAAAAAAGAATTATTTTAGAATGCTTTGTTCTAACCAGAACCTAATTAAGATGTACACATCAGATTATTTGACATTTCTCAACCTGAAAGTCATGACCAATCCTTCTAGTCCAGGCTGTTGCACACTGACTTTGTGGGGAGAGCAGGCCAGGTCTGCACAGCCCGCCTCTGAACTTTCTGATTGCTTCTTCAGCGAGTCCATTAACTGTTTTCCCTCCCAATATGTTCTAGAAACTGGAAGTTAAACCCCAGTCCTCATTAAGCAGATTAAACATGCTTGACAAGAAGACTCAATGCTTCTTGCCATTGCTGATAAGAACACATGGTGGCTTTTGGAAACCAGTCTCAGAGCCTCAAACAGAAACACAGACTCACTACGGGAGCCAGCAACTCCATTCTAAGGCGCACACCCAGGAAAAATGAAAACATGGATCCAAACAGAAATGTGTTCATAAGCGTCCATAGCAACGTTGCTAATAGAAGCCCAAGGGGTGGGGGGACAACTGGGGTGCCTAAAAACTGACAGAGAAATACAATGGGGTATGTGCATGTAATACAGAACACTTTGAAAACAGCCCAGATGTCTAGTCACTGATGGGCAAGTGAAAGTTAGCACAGCCACCCAGTGCCCTGTGATAAAAAGAAATTTAGTTCTAGTATCTGGGTGAACATCAAAAACTCACCAGGAGAAAGATGCCAGCTGTGATGATTCTGCATAGATGAACCGTCCCAAACCAACAGGTCTATAGACAAAGTAGATTCATGGCAATGGCAAAGGGGTCTAGTTCCTGTGGCTCTGGGGAGGAGAGCAGGGTGTGGGAGTGACTGTTAATGGGCATGGATTTAGGGGGAAGGGTGATGAAATATCCTAAAATTATCTTGTGGCGGTGCCTGCACAGCTTTGTGGCTGTAAAACAACATCAAATTGCATGCTTCAAATCAGAGAATTGCACGGTGTGTGAATGGAGGCGTGATCTAGCTGCTGAAAAAAATGGAAGGAAAATCCCCAGGAATAGTGCAGTGCTTTGCCTTGTAACTCACAGTGAGGCCTGTAGGTTTCAGTGGTGTAATTGGTGCATGGAGTTCCATTTGGCTTCTTGGTAAACCATCTAACTTTGGGTCTCTAACGTAGAAAAGAAAGCTTTGCCTGAATGCCCTAAGCAATCTGGGAGTGACCAGCTGCTTCCCCAACATCTGACGCTGGGCTGTAGCATACATTAACAAGTCTTGCCTGGATCGGCACTTTCACCAAGAATTACGGGATGGCTGACATTTCTTTCTACAGACTCAAAGCTCAGACAGTTTGATGGCTGGTAGCAGAACCAGCTGCCACCCTGGGACAAAGACCCAGAGCTTCCCTTTCTAGCCCTCTGTGTGCCATTGCCTTGGGCTGGCTAAAAAGAACAGCTACCGCACTGTGGAATAGGAAAGTGCTCAATGAGATGTAATCCCAGAATCTGGCTGCAAAATAATGGCCTTCCATCTTAGAGGCAGTCCTGGAAGATGTCCTTAAAGGGATTGGACTATGGTGGATCCTTAAGCCTAAATAGGAATCCATAGAAGGATTCTAAGCACTGCACAAGTGAAATGTGCTCAAATAGCCTCAGCTCAGTGGAAAAGCTTTGATGGTAAACATCACAATCAGTTATAGCCTACTGCCAAAGGTCATGAATGCCAGAGTTAACCTGCCAGGATTTCAAGGCCATGGCTAACATTTACTTGTAGTGGGTAGCCATTCCAGCTTTGGTCTGGAAGTTCCAACCCCCATTAAGGCTTCCGTAACTATCACGCCTACAAGGCGGGGCCAAGGGAGGGCCTGAAGACCTGAGATCGGGATGCGCGGCGCTCTCTTGTTTGGCTGGACCTGGACGCGAGAGGTAGACCAAGGAGAGTTCTCCAAAGAACACCGCTGGACTGCGCTGCGCCTTTTCCAGAACCTGCCACCTACCTATCCCTTCATTTGTAAGTTACCCACTAAATAAATCTTTCTTTTAACTACGTGGAGTGGCCTTAGTAATTTCATCAATATTTACTACCCATGCAACCTTGAGTGACTGCCTCAGCCATCAGAGCAGAGTGATTATAATACCAACCTCATAGGGTTTGGGGGTATTAAATGAGTCTGAGAACAATTCCTAGAAATAGTAAGTCTACAAAAATATTGTCTCTCGGCCTAAACAGAGAATTTAGTCAGCAAAATGCTTGCCTTGAAAGGACAAGGCTCTTAGTTCGACTCCCCAGAAACTATACTTTTTAAAAAGCTAAGCACGGTGTCACATGGATGTAATTCCAGTGCTGGAGAGACGGAGACAGGTAAGTCCTTAGTGCTCACTGTCCAGATAGCCTAGCCTACCTGACGAGTTCCAGACCACTGAAAGACCACATCTCGAAAAACAGATTTAGTGGACGGAGCTCTTAGTTGTCCTTTGCACGCACACACACACACACACACACACACACACACACGCATGCATGTACACATAAATTGTCTATCATCACATTCTTACATTCTGCAAATGTTTGAAGAACAATCTGCAAAGAAAAGAGTGCTGAAAAAGCTAAGGACAGCCAGTTGGCTCCTGCTCAGTAGGCTGGTGGCAGCTATTGCAAGAGGAGACATGGACTCCAGAGAAAAAAGTCAGGACAGGAACCAGATCTGATTAGCCATCTCACCTCTGCCACCAACCACGGGGAAACGCAGAGTGAGTCCCTCCCCTTCTGTGAGCCTCGGTCTCTATGATGTAAAAATGGAACAATTATGCTAGTTCATGACCAAGGGCCCTTCCACTCTGACCTTGCCTTTCTAGGAGCTGATGCTAAAGCCAGTGTCTTCTGTTCAGAACTGTGGCATACTACAGAGTCAGCTCTTAGAACCAATGCTTCCCTGATGTAAGTCAAAGTTAACACACATCAAAGCACCCAAGGTTACCTAAAGTTGCCTTCACTTCTCTGTTAATCAAAGGGAGCAGTTTAAGGGAGCTCCTGAGTAAGTCAACCCCACTGTGAGTGTGTAATTTACACTATGTCACTAATACTACAAATCATGTGTGACTCACAGCACTAGCTTTCTTCATGTTCTACTTTTTATGGCCCATGCAATTTAGCAACAAGCATACTGGCCAGAAAACAAAATTTCCAAGGAAAACAATGCCAACATTTAGTGGCATGAAGGTCTAGTTGATGCTGATAAATGCACAATATGAAGAGTAGCCCATTATGCATGTTATCAGATGGGAAGCCATAAGCCCAGGATGTCCTCAACTAGACACTTCATCTAGGACTTTGACTTTTTTGCTTTGTCTGGGATATTGAGGATACTCAGTCAATTCGAATATAATTGTCGGTCTGCCTGACTGCTACTGTAGCCTTTTTGTAGCCTACAATATCAGTGGGGAAGGGAAAGTTGGGAAAATATCTCCAAGCCCAACTATAGCCTAGTTGTTATTAACTATGTAATAATTATAACATAGTTCATAACATATAGTCATAGTTTATGACAGTTCTCCCCTGAAACATCCAGTTTTCTTCATCCTCTCATGAACCTCTCACTGTGTGTGAAAAACGCTGACGTACTATGTGCAGCCCTGCAGCATAAGCCAGCCTAGAGCCATATTGAGTGAACCTTCCTGAAGCAGAACCTCAAACCCAGTCCAGCCCTCACACAGCCCCATCCCAGACATCATCCGGCTCACTGCCTCATAAGAGGCCCTGAGTCAGGACACCCATCCTCGCCATTCTCACTTCCCTGCCCTCAAAAACCTCACCAGCAAAGGAATTCTTGGCATGGCCAGCAGAAGCCAGAGACTCACTTGTTGTGTAGTAGATATCCAACACAGATGCCTACATGAGTGACTGCAAGCTGCCAAAGGAACGTCCTTGTCCAGACGTCTTTTTTTCTTTAAAATTCTCTAACGTATTCCATTGTTTCAATGTGTCAGGAAACATAGAAGTCGATGGGTTATTTTGTGTCACAGCTCTCCGACCTGGAAATAACAATGAAAGTAAATGTGATGTGACCTGTTAGAGCATGGAACCCTAGGCCACTGGTGGGCAGGCCCAGAAACACCATCTAGACACACAGCACTCTCCCTCCTCTGTTTTCCCTGGCTCCTTGTCAACTGCCAGTCCTCTCTTTATAGGGAAAAGGCTTGCCTCCCCCCACACCCCCACAACTCTCCCCCATCCCACCCCACCCTCAGCCTTCCTTTTTGCTTGAGCACTAAAAGGCAAACGGGGCTTGCTGCAGCAGCCACAGGCTGAGGAGCAGGCCATGTTATCTGGCAGAAACAGCAACGTTCCAATCAGGGCTGAAGTGATTTCTCTACGGATAAAACACCAAATAGATCTCAAATGGAATTTTCCAAGAAAGCAGTGTATGTTGCATCCGGCTCCCCTGTCAATTCATTGGCCAGGTAACTAAGAAGCCAGGATTATTGATTGTATCTTTTTAAACCAGCTTCACTAGTTTGATTTGTTTGGGTATAGTTTAATTAAATCCAGAATTCTGGGTTTAGCAAATTGCAGCTTTAGAAATACCCCAGGTATAAAGGGTATAATGGGTTTTCCCCCTAGTTTCTATCCCATCATACATTTTTTGTTTTTATTTTATTTATTTATTTATTTATTTTGGTCTTTGGTTTTTTTGTTTGTTTTTCTTTTTTTGTGGTGGATATGTAAATTCCACTTTCTGGATATTGAAATAGTGAGAACAATTTTTGAATCCCCAAAGAATCCATCATGTTAGTCCTTTGAGGCAGTGGTTTCTTTGCAATTCCATTGACCAGTCATGCAATAGGGATTAGATGTGACCAGTTACCATGGCAAGTCACTGAATACATTCATCATATTGACCCACTTAGAAAAAAGTGATACTTTAATTTGTTGTTGGAGGGGTTGTAAGCTGAAAGTTTTCTTTTTTTTTTCTTCTTGTTTAAGCCATATCACAGTGTAACTGTGTGCTGGGACTACTCATTAATAGGACAAGAAAGGAAAGGCAAAAAGCAGCAGAGCCCAGCAACACTCCCCAGTGACCATCATAGAGAGTCGCCCTTCTGGTTCTGTGACCTCTCAATGGGGCATCTGTGAATGCCAAGAGTTCAAGAGTCCTTCTCTTGATGATAGTTCTGTAATAGACAATGTGAGCTCTCACTTCAACACTCATGTTTTCAAATATATGTGTGTGTGTATGTTTGTGTGTGTGAATATTATTTCATTATATATTACACATATTATATATAGTATATTAATATTACTGGGGAACCATATGAGAAAGTTGGACTCTTAGTGAAAAATGACAGGAGTTAAATTTTAAGCAAGTTCAGGCAAACTTAAAGGAAAAACTACTGAACTGGAAATTGGATGCTCTGAAGTTCTGTGTTCATCTTGCCCTTGGCTAGTGGGGTGTCCTAGGAAAAATCATCTAATTTTTCTGTGCCTCAGATTTCTTGCCTGCAATGTGTGCATGTATGAAGATATAATGAAACTTACTATTTTATGCAAATTTAAAAGCTAAACTGAGCCAGGCGGTGGTGGCACATGCCTTTAATCCCAGCACTCGGAAGGCAGAGGCAGGCGGATCTCTATGAGTTCGACGCCAGCCTGGTCTACAGAGTGAGATCCAGGAAAGGCACAAAGCTACACAGACAAATCCTGTCTCAAAAAGCAAAAAAAAAAAAAAAAAACTAAACTGAATGGAAAAACACTGGGTTTTTGATGTATGCATATGAGCCCACTTTATGCATCCACAATAAATGAGGCACAGTACCAGAACAGCTGTGGCTAACACAGTGGGACCATAAGGACAATACTCTGTAATAGTTTCCAACATCACTATTGTTGCATTTTGAGGCTGTTGATTAAGTAAATAAGAATTACTCTCACCAAAACACAATGCTACTGCAACAGTTTCTCTGATAACTGAGACACCTACAGAGTGATAACAGGAGGGTACTGCATACAGGGTAGGTACACTGGAGGAGGTTGATTCATGCTTTTGTGGGAATAGGATTTCACCACGCTACTCAGAAACACATGATTTAAACTCCTTAATTGTTTGCTCCAAGAATTTTTCATTAAGTATTTTTAGACCATAGTTGACTGTAAATAACTGAAATCACAAAAAGGGAAATTTTCAGATAGAACAATTCACAAAATTGTTCCTGAGTCTTCAGTTAGAGCCCTGATGTGCCTAGGAAAAGATGCTTTCTGAGCTCAGAGATGCCTGTTTCTGTGCCCAGCAGCAGTGTATGGAGCCACAATGTTTAAGTGAACTGAAGTGAAAGAGAAAACTTAAGACAGCTCGTCTCAGGGACTCTGTTTAATCTGGGATTGTTTTAAGGAATAAAGCTGGCCTTAGAGGAAATTCAAAAAGGCAATATAATGCCTTGTGAGAGAAGAGGCACCCTTGATCTTGCATTTCCATGGGTCCGAGGTTGTAAGAAGCATCTCTGAAGGCAGCAGTGATGGAGGCTTGCTAGAATCTTGCTTTGACAGTGTGCTTTTGGGCTGTGACTCTTTCATCCTTGCCTTTAGGACTTACAATCATAGACAATGACAGGTGCCTTAGTGGATCCACTGAGGGGCTGAAATGGGCAAGTGCTAACAAAGTGACTGGGACACCATAAGTATCTAATTCAGACATTTCTTTGGGGTTCAAAGCAGTGATGGGTGTTTTACTCTATTTTATTGATCTTCATGTCTTTGGAATAGAATAGGGAATCAACCCAAAGCTATAAAGAAGATTGCAAAGCTAGCTGCTTCTTGGTGGGCCAGCATGTGAACTTGTCCCACCTGTGACTAAACCCTGATGCTGGAAGGTTCTAGAGAAACATCCCTTGCCTTGTGTTTGCATTCAACAGATATTACTTTGATTTCTAAAGATGTATGGACTTGAGTGCACAGCCTCAGTATCAGGACTGTCCCATCAAACTGTTGAACTGTCAGACAGCCCAAAGGCAGGTTAATAAATGTCATGTTGACAGAGGCACCACAGGAAGCAGTGTCAGGCATTATTCACAGGTATTAGTGGAAGCAGAATTCTGGGGACAGACGTGAAATCTTAGTGGAAAGACATGGTTTGCTTCATATTCTTATGTAGATTTAGATGATAGTTATTTCTCAGAGATAGTGTCGAATGATGCTTGTTTATTCCCCAAAAGAAAATAAAGAAAAATGTTTTCTCCCCCC
>CABHPP010148208.1:701-16003 GCA_902168425.1 Peromyscus attwateri | reverse complement strand
GCGGATCTCTGTGAGTTCAAGGCCAGCCTGGGCTACAGAGTGAGTACCAGGAAAGGCGCAAAGCTACACAGAGAAACCCTGTCTCGGAAAAAAAAAAAAAAAAAAAAGTATGAAGGGGGGTGTATATAATAGTGCCACCGTGAAACTCATTATTTTGTACAATCAGTACTAGACAATAAAAATAAAGATACCTAAATAATAAAATAAATGTATAAGTAAAAATGTGAACATTTTAAATGCTTACGTCTTTGAAAGCTATATATTTATTTCCTCTATATACAGTCTGTGTGTTGCAACAGTCACAGAAAAATATGGGAAATTTACACATTTGGAAACTTGATAAAGTCAATGATCAAATATCCATCATTTTTATTAGATTTAAACTGTGCTTGGTATGTAAAAATGGAAAAAATAATAAATATTTTAAAAAATACATGGAAATATAAGTTCCTCTTTGTTCAATGCCCAATATATAGTGAGTAAATTTATTCCTGTAACATTTCTAAAATGTTGTGTTCTTCTTTCATTTCAGAAGAATCAAATATAAGAAGGACCAAACACTTGCTTGGCCAGATCTAGATAAGACCTACCAGGTGTCTGGATTATTTTGCTTACTCAATTGCACCTGATCATAATTTGCTGTGTATGTAAAAACTAATGCAGACGAACAGGTTACTAGTGGATTCAGAGAGGGAGGAAATCATTGCCTCCAGTTGTTTATCCACTGGCTTTGGGCCAAGAAACTGCTTTTACAATATTTGTGAATGTTTAATTCAGGGCTTTGAGGGTTAGGAGGCAACCATATTTTGTTAATTAAAAGAGAAAACTTTTAGCTGGATCAAGAACAGAGAGGGAGAACAAGGAAAGCGAGACCATGATAAGTGAAGACCCCATGGGAATAGGAAGAAGCAAAGTGCTAGAGAGGTCCCCAGAAATCCACAAAGATACCACCACAATAGAATGCTGGCAATGGTCGAGAGAAAGCTCAAACTGACCTACTCTTGGTGATTGGATGGCCGAACACCCTAACTGTCGTGGTAGAACTCTCATCCAATGACTGATGGAAGCAGATGCAGAGATCCACGGCTGGGCCCCGGGTGGAGCTCTGGGAGTCCAATTGGCGAGAGAGAGGAGGAATTATATGAGCAAGAGATATTGAGACCATGATTGGAAAAAGCACAGGGACAAATAGTCAAACTAGAGAAACACATGAACTGTGAACCAATAGCTGAGGGGCCCCCAACTGGATAAGTGAGACAGTTGATTAGCTTGAACTGTTTGGGAGGCCCCCAGGCAGTGGGACTGGGACCTGACCTTAGTGCATGAGCTGGCTTTTTTGAGCCTGGGGCCTATGCAGGGACACTTTGCTCAGCCTGGGAGAAGGGAGGAGGGGACTGGATCTGCCTGTACTGAATCTACCAGGCTGAGCTGAATCCCCAGGGGAGTCCTTGCCCTGGACGAGGTGGGAATGCGGGGTGGAAGGGGGGGGGGGTTGGTAGGACAGGGGAATCCTTGGCTGATATATAAAATTAAATTAATTATAAAAATTAAAAAATATATAAATAAATAAAGATTGGGAACGTAACCCTAAAAAAAATTGTATATCATTGGCAATTTTGAGTTTCTTTTTAAAAATTAGTGAAGTTTTTTCTAAATTATCCACTATCAAATTAGCATATCTGTCTTATTTTGTGATATTTGGAGGTATTTAAAATGCCGTCCTATCCTTTCAACAAGTTATTCGGAAAAAAATTTATTAAGCAAGTATGTTTCCAGATGTGCTGTGCATATTGAGAAAATATATAAAAATATTTATAAATCAAGACAAATACTAAATACTAAAAGTACTGTGTAATGAATTGGGTTCTTAATTAGTTATTTTGCCTTCTTATTTTACTTTCTAAATATTTAAATTTTATGTTTATACTGACTACCTATATCATCAGAGCAGTCTTTTTACTAATTGTATGTGGCCTTTGAATTTAGGTAGAAGAAATGTTAGTATTATATATGCTAGATATTACCAAAAATGAATTTCAACCTTTTATTTTTAGTCTAAAGTATAGAATAAACAAGTGAGAAACTCTTTTAGAAGCAGTTTATCTCTACATGAGCAGTAAGCTAAGTGTAGACCTTACTATTGGTTGTATTTTAATTCTAATCTATATTTGACTATTCTCTTAATCCAGATAATAATTCCCTTTAGAAACGCCACTGACTTAAAACCTCCAAAATACAGAAAACTGTATTTTCACCAATATGCAAACTGGTGGGGGGGGTTGTATGAATGTATGTGGGGGGTGTTAGTCCTTCACATCCATAGAAAGAATTCGAAACCTTACGTTTTGTCACATCAGCCTTCAGAATAGTGACACTGTAGTAATAATGCTAGTCACTGCTCGCCGTGGCCAGCTAGTTCATGGTCTGGTGGCTCCCTGCCTTCCTGCCCACCTCTTGCTCCTCTTTGCATTGGTTCCAGTTACTGAGCTTTTTCTTACTCTCCCTCTGCTGAAACAACTATTCTATTTCACTGTCCTGGTACCCTTCCTTCTGGTTCTTATGTGAGGCTCGAAGGAGGACACCCTGCCTATTGTGTGTCATTGTCTCTGACAATCACTTTCTCAAAATTGTAGTCATTCCAAAGTGATAATTGTCAGGAAATAAACATAATATATATTTGTGTATTATAAATAATTATAGAAAATACTTTATTTTGACTAATATTTTATCACATAGTCATTCAACAACAGTTAACAAAAGAATGAAATTATTGATTAGTCTAATACATATGTTTGTATATATATATTCTTTTATTGAAAATAGATTTTTTCATAAATATATTCTGATTACTATTAACCTCCCCCAACTCTACCCAGTTCTTCTCCAACCCCCTTCCCACCCAGATTCAAACTATCTCTGTCTCTCATTAGAAAACAAACAGACAGCCGGGCGGTGGTGGCGCACGCCTTTAATCCCAGCACTCGGGAGGCAGAGGCAGGCGGATCTCTGTGAGTTCGAGGCCAGCCTGGTCTCCCAAGTGAGTTCCAGGAAAGGTGCAAAGCTACACAGAGAAACCCTGTCTCGAGAAAAAAAAAAAAAGAAAACAAACAGACATCTAAGTAATAACAATGAAATAAAAATAAAACGAAAACAAATAAGTCAGGATGGGACAAAACAAACAGAAATCAAAATGCCAAAGAAAAAGCACAAGAAGCACATATAGACAAAGACACACATTTCCACACACAGGAATCCCATAAAAACACAAAACTAGAAGCCATAATATATACTCAAAGGACCTGTAAGTTAACAAAAAAAAAAATCCCTAACAAAACACTGTGAGACACAGAACCTCCAAACTGGATGTTGAATTCAATTTGTGTTGGCCATTTACAACTAGACATGGGACCTACCCTTAAAAGTAGTTTATTTCCCCATAAAGCTTCCTTGAAGAAAACTACTAATCATTTTCAAGTGGTTATTAATTGGAACTAGCTTTGGGATTAGGGTAGGGGTATATGTCTACTTCTTTCAGCTCTAGGACCCCAACTAGTGCAGACACGTGCAGGCCATGTGCATGCTACCTCAGTCCCTTGGAGTTCGTGTGTTCATGGGTAGTGCTGTGTTCAGAAGGCCTTGTTTCCTTGGTGTCCTCTGGCCCTGACATTCTTACTACCTTCTCTTCTGCAGGGTTCCCTAAAGCCTGAGGGGAGGGATTCAGACATCCTGTCAAGCAAGGTCATACGTAATATTACCATGAAGTCTGAGCCAAAATGTAGACTATGGAGTCCTGTCTCCAGGGAGACTATAAAACTGTCAAAATTATGGAGTCTTACATCAGAAAAGACCTAACTTGCAATTCTACATGTGTTGAGAATTTGCATTTCTCTTATCAAAATTATTTACATTCTCTAGGCAGAGGGAAGAGGTTTCATCTTGCTGACAATTTCAACTAATTCATTTTACAACCTGATTCAAGTGATACATACTTTACCAGTGAGTAACAAAATGCATTCATGTAATAAAGGCAAATGTTTTGACACATTAAAGCCCTACTGTGCACTTGGAATAAAATTTTTTCCTATTTCTGCAGATAGATTTATGTGTTTCTTTATGAAGGGCCATGAAACAGCTGGTGATCTAAGTATGTTTCATTCTCTCTTTCTTTAGACTTAGCTGGTAATTATCTTAGATTAACAGCTGAGCTTTTGGGCCCTTTTACGTTTTCTTTTTTGTGAATGCTCTCCTCAGAGACCCTTTTACATCCTGGTTCCTTAGGCTGTATATTAATGGGTTGAGCATAGGTGTCACTACAGTGTAGAATACTGCAATGACCTTACCACCAGCCCTGGAGGACTTCGACTGAGGTCTCATGTACATAAAGATGGCAGTTCCATAGAATAAGGTCACAACTGTCAGATGGGAGGCACAGGTGGACAGAGCCTTGTGCCTACCAGAAGCTGATCGCATCCTGAGAACAGAAAGAAGAATTCGGGCATAGGAAACAATAATAAGAAGGAAAGGAATGAACACGATGATTATACTGAACACAAAAACCACCATCTCAGTGAGTGAGGTGTCAGTGCAAGCCAACCTCAGAACTGAAGGAACCTCACAGAAAAAGTGATTCAGGACATTTGGTCCACAGTAGGGCAAGCTCAAGGTGAGAACATTGATGACCATAGAACTGAGGAAGCTACTGGACCAAGAAATGGCTGCCAGTTGGACACAGGTGTTTTGATCCATAATAACAGTATAATGAAGAGGGTGACAAATGGCTACATATCTGTCATAAGCCATAACACCAAGAAGAACACATTCAATCATTCCAAAGGAGAGTGAGAAGTACATCTGGGTAGCACAGCTGGCAAATGGGATGGTCTTTTTACTCCCCACCATGTTGGAAAGCATCTGTGGGACATTGGTGGATGTATAACAGATGTCCAGAAAGGACAAGTTAGTGAGGAAGAAGTACATGGGGGTCTGCAGGCGAGGTTCTATCTGGATAATAGTGATGATGATGATATTGCCCACCACTGACAATATATAGAAAAGCAGGAATACAAAAAAGAGAACCAACTGTACCTTGGGATCAGATGAAAGCCCCAGAAACACAAACTCAGTCACTGTGAAGTTTGCTTTCATATGACCCATCTTTTCAGGCCACATTTAACAGAATCAGGCACTCCCCTGAAGACCAAGTTTCCAATTGGGCAGTATATTTTTGACCAGAGATTTAAGAAAACAGTTAAAGATCTTTTAGTATTCTGAACCTTAGTGCAATTGGAAAGCTGCCTCCAGCTTCTGGAGAGAGTTTTCAGATGACATCACAATGCTAATTCATAGATCAATGTAATTAAATCAGAATTATTGCCATTTCTAAAAGAGAATTTCATTTTGCCAGCCAATAATCACCCCGTGTTCTATTCATTCTCTGAATCCTTTGTCATAAATCACCTACTTCAAAGAGATACAATTCAGGAGGGCAGGAGGGAGTAGCATTCATAGAGACAGTAATGAATGCTATTGCTCTGTGCATGACCTACTAATCAGTAAGTAAAACCATGATGACAACATATGCCACCTCATAGTTCCCTGCTGTGTCTTACACTGCATAACCACCGGACACAGAGAAGAACAAAGGCTGAAAACCAGTTGAAGTAGGCATAAGGCACACTAATAACTGGTTCTCCTCATTTCCCTATGTTCATACTGTGTGATAGAGAATGGTCTTACTACGTTTAAATGATAATAATACTAATAAACAATAACAATAATAATAATAAATAATTTGTGAGAATTTCAAAGATTAAAGAAAATAATGTCTGAATAATTTTATGTAGCAATAAGAAGAATACAAAAATATCTAATTCTAGTAGTACCAACAAAATATGATGGTGCTACATTTACCTGGAATTCACATCTATGATTATAACCAGTGGAAATGAATAACTTTACTGAAAAGGATCTAAACATGTTAAAGTTAGTAGGACTTTTTACAAAGAGCTCCTTAGGCTCTTCCTATTTGCCTGAGAATATACACAGTGTTATATTTGGCTCACCTCATTCCAGTCCGTTTAAGAGAAATAACCTAGAAATATATGAGATAGCAAAGAAATCTTGAGCAGAGATACATTGCTGAAGAGTATCTCCTAACCATTCACCCATCCATTTCTCCATTCGGTTTTCATTTTCTCATCTTCTTGTTCATTTCTTCCTTTTGATATTATTTTGATACTTTGCATCAGATATCTGCACACTAATAGATGTAATAAATACTCTTGGTTCTCTAAATGATTGTGTTGTCCATGGGAAGATATAAAGAATGAAGTTTTATGGTGCCTGAGGAAATGGAACATATGCTTAAGAAGCTTCTTCACAAAAATGTATTCACAAGTCATGAAACGACCACAGCTTGCAAAATACCCTTTTGCGTGAAGTTTTCTTTAGAGGTATTTTAAATACTTGCGTTTAAGTAAAGGTTTTCAGGTAAAGTCATGATTTGAAGTTATGTTAAGATATCTAGACTGTGAAGTCCAGAAACTAAATTAATGATGGACTTCGAATGTGCTGAGTTGCAGGGGTTGCAGGTTTCTTTTCATCTTAAGCAACAGAGGAAGAGGAGAGCAGGGGGAGGCTTCCAAGTTCCTTTGCAGATCCTCCAAAAAGCACTTAGACCTTATATTACAGACAGGAAACATTAGTGTGGTTGTTAGAAGTGACTATAATGGCAACAGATTATGGTTTCTCCAATAGATCAGATTTCTCTATGTATAACAGCATGATGATACACAGTCAGGAGAGTGGATGTCTAGGGGTGCAGAACTCTAGAGAGTTTGCTTTACAAAAGCCTTTCCCATGTGCCTGGCTCCTTCACTCACTGGCTGATAGGCCTTGCACATTCATATTATCAGTCTGTACCTTGTTGAGCTCATCTGTAGAACAAAGCAAAGATATCATCTATTTCAAATATCTGATATATAACATATAAAACAAATGAGATAATGAATGCAAACATAAAACAAAAGCAGGCATTGATCATGAATTTTCAATGCATGAAAACTCATTATGAAATCATTGTCTCATGATCCATATTAAAGAACTCTTATATACACAGAAAAAGAATTATTGGCAATCATAAAGGAAGACTAAGTCTTCGACACATGAAACACTTAAATGATTTGCATTTATATGATTTTACAATTTATTAATAATCTGAATTTTTGGGGATAAATACAGAATATTTATTGGAAGCCCATATGATACACATGTATAGGCATAGGCACACTAATGTGAATTTATACTAATAAAATCATATCAAATTTATAGTTGCTTATATGTTAATATGTGTGCATACAAAATTGGGTAAAAGTAAAGGACATAATATTTTGAGTAAACTTCTAAACACTCTGTATTTCAAAGTGTCAAATAATAGGATAATCCCTTAATTCCTTCTTGTGCACATTTGCCCCAAAGAGCATCTTTAGTCACTTAATGTCTTCAGCTGCTACAAACATCTAGAAACTATGCAATTGCAGAGCTATTGTGGATATAAACCAACTCTCTTCCTATCTGAACACACAGTTGTGTCTCTTTCACAAAGGAAAGGGGGAAGTACATTTAGAAATAAGAATAAAATCCAAAGTGTGGAGTAAATTCATAAAAATGAGGATGAAGTTTCAGGAAAGTTTGCATAACTCCTTGTAGATTTCATATAGGCATCATTATCAATACCTCATTAACTATATGACCTCCATTTGCTTCACAGGGCAGTGGCCACCATTATCCAATGTCTTTTTCCAACATACTTGCTTTGAAAATTGTTTATACAGTAGGCATGATTTCCTTCTTGCAATAACCAAGTCTTTTATTTCTAAGAGCCTGTTCATGTTTGCTTAT
Organism: Peromyscus attwateri; assembly: GCA_902168425.1. Classification (NCBI taxonomy): domain Eukaryota; kingdom Metazoa; phylum Chordata; class Mammalia; order Rodentia; family Cricetidae; genus Peromyscus; species Peromyscus attwateri. The sequence goes on along the minus strand of CABHPP010148208.1, from coordinate 8,104 downwards.
ATTCCTCCAGCCCATGGCTTACAATAAGCACTATTAAATGCTGCGAAACTCCAATAAATTGCTTTTTCCTGTATTTGTCTTGATCTTAGATGAAGAGTAAACCTATTTTCATGATAGCCAAAATTTAGTAAAATATGTACTCAAGAAAAAGAATTACTTACCAGTGATAATTTTGCTTAATGCTCAATAACTCTAATTCCATTAAGAAGCAGTTGAGGTAGCATGATGTTTAGAGATCAAAATGTGTGGCTAAACTACAGTTTTTCCCAAGTAAGGTCCATTGGCCTTATATACACACAAACCATTCTGCATTTATGCACTACAAAGTTAAGAACAGGTAACAAAAAGTCTGAATATCTTTACAATAAACTAGAAGAGTCTTATGCTCCATCATAAGTTCAATAACAAAATCTAATGTTCAAATATATATGAAGATTACCTATGAACTTCAAATACACATGAACTCAATATGTTTTTTAATGTAATCAAGTTGTTTATCACTTATGTTTGATTGTTAGATTTGGTGGACATCAGGGTTACTTTTGAGGTTTTTTTTTTGTAACTACTTCTTTCCAGGGATAATTTTTCAAAACAATATATTGTAGGGATTAAAAGAGAAAATTCTGGAAAAGAAAACAAGACTATGAATGATGAGCCTAATACACAGTATCACATCATTTGGACAGGCTGAGTTTATTCTTGTCCTATGATAAATGAGAGTTATGTTAGTATTAATTAATTATTATGAGATGATGTAGATATTGTTGCAGAATATGTCCAGAAGTTTAGCACAGCATTTAACAGAGAATTTTACAAATCACAGCAAATAATATTTTATAGACTCCAAGTTGACTTAATTTACTACAAATATTGTTGTTCTTTTTATGATTATTTGTTTAAAGACAGAATCTCGTGTGAATCAGTCTATCCTTAAGCATCATATCTAGCTGAAGTTGGCCTCGAGCCCCTGATCCTCATCTCTCTAGCTCTCAAGTGGTGTAATTATAGGCACACACTACTACATGCAGATTACTAAAATCTGAACTCAATATAATCATACTATTAATGTTCAACATATTACTGTAAAGACATTTATAGCCTACCTTGGCTCATATAAGCCTTGCTGTCAAAATGTATGCTTTCTTTTCATGGGTCATTAGTTCCTCAAAACTAAAATTTATTTTGTTAGAAATAAAATAGAAGAAGCAAAGTAGTTTAAGGAATAAGAAATAATAGAGATTACCTTAGAAAACATTTATGAGTGTAAGAAAAGTTAATCAATCTACTTTAAAACCAGCTTTCTAATGAATTTATCACTGACATGAAAATTATGCTAGAAAAATAATTACCATTTGAACAACTAAGGATACAGCATTAGTAGTGCTTAAAAGTTATATATGTATGTTAGATTACCATTTGCCAGGAATTGATTTCATGAATCATCTTGAATGAATTTTAAAGTGTGTAAAGGAAAGAGGAAAATGTGGAAGAGCTTAAATCAATAAATATGTCTATGAAATATCATAAACATTTAAATAACTCTTGAAGTTGAATAAAAGGAAGTATATAACTTCACCCATAACAGATCTTTTCTTTACTGAAAATAAAGAAAATATGACATTATTTCTGCCTACTATGATCTTTATTACAGTTGTAAATACATAAATTTCATCTTCATGATACCTCACTTTAAATGCAATAATATTGAAGATCAGAGAGACTATGTAATTTCTTTAGAGAATTATCTAAACACACATAATAATCTGTATTTTATTCCTAAAAATCAACCTAATTACTCATTATTATAATTATTAATTTTATACCTCAAAATCTACTACAATTAAAGCTGGAGATAAAATGTGCTCCAAACCATAAGAAATGCATGGAAATAATTTATGTTGTACCTGCCCTCTTCATGTATAAATGCAGACAAAAGGCTTTAAGGTACAATGCTGGTGAAATTCACGTACAAGTAAGCACAACTTCACAGAAATGATTTTGTAATAATAATATTACTAGAATGCAGTTCAGCCTCTTTATATAATGAAAGAAAAAGTTAGTTATAATGAAATTTCTAAAGCATCTGAGTTCTTTATCATGTTAGACAACTGAATTTTAAATTCTTAAGGGAAAATGTCCCAGCCCAATAATTAAAATGTAATTATTTGTACTGAGGAAATCCTGGCTGATGTGTTTGATTATTGTCCTTCTCTTAGATATTTGTGCACTTAATTTGCATAAAATTTTCCATTGTCAAAAAGATGATCATTAATCCTTCAGTCCCTGTGGTTCTAGGACAAGACAACTAGTTTAAATTTAGAAATTCAATAATGTATCAATGTCAGAGAGACTTTACACAGCCACGAACTAATCTAAATCCATGAAATAGGTTCTCCAAGAATCAAGAAACAGGTGATTGTGTATTATATAAACTAATGAAAATGTCAAAAGAGAAACCCATCATTTTACACAATGGCCCTAAGATTAATTTAAAACTTGAGTGCATACACAGGAACAGCAATACCTAAAAAAAGCATCCTCACATATCAAAGTGAAGATTAATTTTAAGAAGTCTATGACACTGTTCAGCTGCTGTGCAGTAAGAAATAAATGTACAATTTCTGTGCATAGAAATGAAAAAAATTGCATTTCTACTATGTGAATAAATTGAAAGTATATTAGACTCCATTTGCATCTAAATTAGCTGGACTACCTGAAGAAGAGGAAACCTTTTCTTACCAAATTTGAATATTATACAGCTATAGAATCAGCAATGTGTTCTATGATACTAATGTTCTTTCTATTAGAAGGTCATTAATTTATTTAGTAATTTCTAAGTGTTGTATTCTTTAATAAGGATTTTACAACACCATCTCCTATAACTTTTACAGTAGCTTTAATTAGCAGTTGCAATTATTCTTGTTCAACTAATGAGGCAATAAAAAGTATTCCAGCAGATAGTTATCAGAGAGATACACTATAGAAACCCAAGATATAAACGTAAAGGTCCTATATCCAATCTAACCTCCTTTTCATCATAGTGACCACTAAGATAGCAGATAAGGTTTTTAATATCTATTGAAAAAGAAAGACAATAGCTTTTGAGCAGAACTTAATTCTATGAACACATTGTATTTTGAAAAATTATGGTCAAGAGTTGGACCTGAAGATACATACATACTATCAAGACTGATACTTACCTGGGAAAAGCAAAAGGATTTTGAGTTGAGCCTAATCAGAGTTACAAAGGAGAGCTTAAGCTGTCATTCCTCAGATAGCACAGTCTATCATGGGTTTTTGTGAGACAGGGTCTCTCACTGGACTTGAATTCATCAAATAGTTATATTGGCTGCTCATCAAACCCAGGAATCCATGTATCTACATAGTCCCAAGTGAGATTACAACAATGTTCCACCAGTCCAACTTTTTCACATGGGTTCTGGGGACTGATTTCAGGCCCTATTGCTTAGAAGGCAAGGGCTTTACCAAATGAGCCATCTCCATATCTAACTTATTGCCTTTTAATTATTTAAAAAAATGCTTCATGCAATGTATTTTGATCATATCCTCCCCCTCCCACAAATCCTCTGTGATCCTTCCTACTTCTCCCACCAACTTCATGTTCTTTTGCTCTCTTGCTCTCACTCTCACTCTCTCATTCTCTCTCAAAACTCTAAGTCAAAATAAACTACCTTGCAAACAAAAACCCAATAAAACACAAAAAAGTGTACAAAAGGATGGAATCTCTATTATATTGGCCAATACAAGGCATGGAGCTTGCCATAGAATGTAGATGATAATATACTCCATTGGAGAAAAATTAGTTTCATTTTTGTGAGACCCCGCAGTGACTCCAGTTTGTGGCTTGACTCAAGGTCAGAGACTTCAAGCTTGTCTTTATTCCTTAAGGCTGAATAATAGGATGTTTGGCCAAAATCGTGGTTGCCAGATGTCTTGATAATTAAAGAGGTGTTTATGCTTGTTTGTTCCTTGAACCATGGTGTCCTTGAGAGGGGGAGGTTCTTTTGCCCCCCTTTGCTTTGGGTATAAAAGGGCTGTGAGAAACAAACTCAGGGCGACTGTGGTATTGACTCAGAGCCCTCCTGAAGCTATCCTGTGTCTCTGTCTTTTTCTTTTATGTCTACATCTCTGTTTTTCCTATCTGTTTTTTCTCAGTCCTCACTCCCCTATTCAGGACTGTTTGACATGTAGGGTGAGACCCGACATGTGGCATCTGAACAGTGGATCTGAAGACAGGGAATCCGGTAAAGGACACCGAAAGTCGAATTGAGTGCTCAGTTATCAATGTAGAAGTACAGTGATTAACTCGGGAATAAATTGTATATAGAGAGCAGGGTAATAGTAGAAAGCTGTTTAAAGATGTTTTAAAAGCCAGAGGAGCTAAAGATAGGGCTGTAGCAAGTAAGGTTTGAGTTTGTGATTTTTTTTTTTTTTAGGTCTGAGAAAGCAGTTTGAAAGTGTGAATGTCTGGGTATGTCTTGTGGGTTTGACTGAGTGATGGCGTTAGTCTGAGTGAGTGATCTAGATATGTTGAGGATGCAGGCCTAAGTTAGGTCTAAAGTTGTAATATAACTAAGTTATAAAAGTTTTTTATGAGGTCTGAGAAATGTAGGCTTAAGATATAAGAATTTGTGAAGGCTTAAAAGACAGTAACTTAGGGTAGAGCAGGTATGCCCTTGGTTTTCCTGAGCATGGGACCTTGGATGCAGACACACGGAGGAGAACTAGAAAGCAGTCTGGGACCGAGCACTCACCTCGAATCTAACAGTCCAAGAACAAGCAGTGGCTTCAGAAGCTGCCACCATCAGCAGCAGTAGCAGCAGCAGCAGTGGGAGCAACAGCTGTCCCAGCGGGTGCCAAGAGAACCAGCTTGAGTAACAGAGGTCTGCATGTGCCTTCTGCCATGAAGAAGCCATGAAAGGGAGAATGCAAGCAGCAGGGTGTTTGTGAGAACCAGATCAACATGACTGGAAGCTGCTTTCCACAACCTTGAGGAGCTGTAAAGCTGAAGGAGGCCTTGGACAGTGGCATTGTGGAAGCTGCTCCGGCTGATGGAACCCGGACGCCCAGCAGCAAGGTGAAGCACAGCCTTGGGGCTGCCCGTGTGCATCCATGGAGCAGCGGATGAGCGAGCAAAAGATGCAGGGCCCCAGGTAGAGCAGGTAACAGAGCTGGGGTGCAGCAGCCATGACTGGGTTTCTTCAGGGACAGGGGTACTGAATGGAGAGGACCAAAGCGATGTTGAGCTGTGGCTCATAACAGTAGGGCAGCCGCTTGAGGTGGGGCTGCCAGAGAAGAGCCTGTGCGGCATGAGGCAGTTGAGAACCTTCAGGCTCCAGGACACCGGGATCCTGGACAGGCAGGCCGGCAGCAGAAGCAATGCAGGTAGCCTTGCAGCAGGCAAGCACATGAGACCTCACCTCCCCAGCACCTTGCCTCAGATTCTTGACTAAACATGGGTGCATTTTTGGATAAACCCAAAACTGAAAAACACAATGGGAATGGTTTGCACTATGGTATGGGCAGCACACAAGGACTTCAGGGCAGCTGCCAAACCGGGTCCTGATTTTGAGCTTTCATTGAAAAATGTTAAGACTGGTATCAGAACTGGCTTTTTGATCAACTGTGGTGACTCACAAACTGTTCTGTGTAGGAATGGAGAGGTCTGCTTTTCTACCCAGGCTCAAGATGCAGCTTTAAAAAAATATTTAAAAAGGGAGAGTTATATTCTCAGTGACCACCCTCTTTATTTTAAATTTTTATATGTACTGATGAGTAGGAGTAGGATAAAGGTCTTGCTGCTGGTATTTTGTACTCAAGGACTGGAGCTACTCATACTTCTCCCACCACAAAAACATTTTCTTGCCCCTTGATTTGGATCAAAGTTATGAGAATTGTAATTTAACCAATTGTGTGTACATTGTTAATGATCTAAGTAGAATTATGGTGTTAACCTGTTAATGCTAGTAACCTCTTCTATTTACAATGAAAGTATTACTGAGTGAGAAAAGGGCTCATCTGAGAGGAATTTGGCATGATGCTAATGAATCCTTAGATTTGATGTGGTTGCATCAGGAAATTACTGATTTAAATAAGGCAAAGTTGGATTTTTATGCAGCTAAAACTGCTGTAGACATCCTGGACCAATTTAAAAAGGCCATTCCATCATAGTCATCCTTTACTCCTTATTTAGGAGGTATTACAACCATGGGAACATGTGTATTGCTAGGGATTATTTGCTTACCTGTGATTATCAAGCTACTTGTGAACTCTCCATGGAGAGTTGATTCAGAGCTGCATAGAATTAAGCTCTGCACCCTCCCTTGAAATTTTCCAGAGGCTGGTGCTGTGGATATCGTTCTGTATAAATAAAACACTGATTGGCCAGTGGCCAGGCAGGAAGTATAGGCGGGACAAGGAGAGAGAAGAATTCTGGGAAGTGGAAGGCAGAGGAAGGAGACACTGTCAGCCGCCGCCATGACAAGCAGCATGTGAAGATGCAGGTAAGCCACGAGCCACGTGGCAAGGTATAGATTTATAGAAATGGATTAATTTAAGATATAAGAATAGTTAGCAAGAAGCCTGCCATGGCCATACAGTTTGTAAGCAACTGACTCCAGTGTATGGCTTAATTCCATCTTGACTCAAGGTCAGAGAGTTCAAGTTTGTCTTTATTCCTTAAGGCTAGATAACAGGATGATTGGCCAAAAGCATGATTGCCAGGTGTCTTGAGATTTAAGGAGGTGTTTATGCTTGTTTGTTCCTTGAACCATAGTGTCCTTGAGAGGGGGAGGTCTTTTGCCCCCCCCCCCTTGCTTTGAGTATAAAAAAGTCTTTGAAAAATAAACTTGGGGCTGCTGTGCTATTGACTCAGAGCCCTCCTGAACTTATTCTGTCTCTCTGTCTTTTTCTTTTACATCTACACTTCTGCTTTTCCTATCTGTTTTTTCTCAATCTTCACTCCCCTATTCAGGATTGTTTGTCAGGTCAGAAAGGACCTGACACATTTTCATAGTTACTATCAATTACAAATAGATTCTTGGTTAAGGAGTGGGACTTTGTGTTCATTTATTTCCCTTTCTCCATTCTATGATCTTGTCTGGTTTGAACTTGTGCAGGTTTTATGCATGCTGTCATAGTCTCTGTGAGTTCACATGTGCATCAGTCCTACTGTGTCTTAAAGACACTATATTCTTGGTGTCATCACCACCTCTGGCTATTGCAATCTTATGCTTCCTCATTTGCATATATCCCAAGGTGAGGGGTTTGATGAAGACACCTCACTTAAGATTGACTGCTCCAAAGTCTCTTACTCTCTGCACATTGTCCAGTTGTGTGTTTCTGTACAGAATTCATGTTAGTTTGTGTGCTTTATATTTTGT